>ML986630.1:7582-20008 GCA_010094045.1 Lojkania enalia
AATTATATTACTAAAAAAGAAATACCTATAATATAACTAGAACGACCTTATATAATTTAAACTATAGAAGGGAAAGATTTCTAGAAGAAAGTTATATATACTATAGAACTAGAAGAGTTCGAAATCCTAGAAATAACCTAATAAGGACAAATATTCTAAATTATAGAGATTACTAACTATAATATTATCCTAGGAATCCTATAGTTAAGAAAAGAAAACCCTTAGATAAATTAGTAAACGGGACGAATTATCCTTAAAAACTCTAGCTAACTAATTAAGGAACAACTCGCTATAATAGTAAAAGAAGTAGTAAAAGAATTATTCCTAACAGGAAACGTATTATATAGTATATCTAAAGAATACTAATATTTAATAAAACAACTCTAAGAACTACTATAATACCTATCTAAATATAGAGAACCTGATTACGAAATTAAACTATAACTAGAAAAAGAACCTAGATATAGACTAATATATAGCCTAATACTAAGGGAAACAGAAGCTCTAGAATAATATATAGACGAATACCTAAAGAAAGGAATAATTAGAGAATTAAACTTACTAGTAGTATACCCTATATTCTTTATAGATAAGAAAGGAATAACCGACCTATAAATATATATTAATTACCGCACCCTTAATAATATTATAATAAAGGATTAATATCTCTTACTACTTATCCGTAATTTAAGAAACTAATTAAGAGAAGCTACTATCTTTATAAAATTAGATATCTAGAACGCGTACTATTAAATCTATATTAAAGAAGGAGACGAATAGAAAACAGTATTTAAAATAAAAAAGGGACTCTTTAAATACCTAGTTATACTATTTAGACTTACTAACACACCAGCCACCTTCTAAAAACGAATTAATAAGATATTAAGACTCTACCTTAAATAATTCTATATAGTATATTTAGACGATATTCTTATATATTTAAAAATAAAATAGGAATATAAGGAATATATTAAATAAGTACTACGCGTATTATAAGTAGTAAAGCTGTACCTTAAAGTAAGGAAATATAAATTCTATACTACGAGAATAGACTACTTAGAATTTATTATTAAACTAGGATAACTATAAATAAACCTAAATAAATTAGTAGTAATTAGAAACTAGCTAACCCTAAAGTTAGTTAAAGATATCTAATCCTTTATAGGATTTTGTAACTTCTATTAAACCTTTATTAACAATTAGAGCGATATAACTACACCCCTAACTCAACTATTAAAGAAAGATATTATCTTTATATAGGGAAACGAATAAGAAAAAGCCTTCTAAGAAGTTAAGAAATAATTTTAGTAAGAACTGGTACTAAAACTCTATAACCTAGAAAAGAAAGCTCTTATAGAAACCGACGTATTAGGAATAAGAATAGCTGGAATCCTTATACAAATCTATAATGGGAAACGATATCTAGTAGCATATTACTTACGAAAACTTATACTAGTAGAGATAAACTATAATATATACGACTAAGAACTTCTAGCTATTATAGCATGCTTTAAAGAATAGCGTGTATACCTATAAGAAGTAAAATAGTAAACCGAAGTCTATTACGATTATAAGAACCTTACCACCTTCCTTACTACTATAACTCTTACCTCTAGATAAGTTAGATAGTTATAAGAATTAGCTATATTCGACTTTAAGATTATCTATATTAGTGGGAAATAGAACTAAAGAGTAGACGTACTAAGTAGACTATTAGGATATAAGTAAGAGAAAGGAACTACAGCTATACTACTAAGAAAATAATAAAATAGAAGTATAGTATATAATTATCTATAACTTACAGCAACGACTATTACTAAAGAAGTAAGCTGGATAATACTAATCAGATTAGTAATAGATAGGATACCTAAAGAACTCTAAGAATAAGAACTAGAATAGATAGATAGACTACTATATATCTACAATCGAATCTACATACTAGCTAAAATTAGAAAAGAATTTATTAGGTAATTCTATAAAGCCCCTATCTATAGATATTAAGGAACCGAAAAAACGCTAGAATAAATCCTTAGAAGATTCTACTTTCCTAAAGTAAGAGAATAGGTAAAGAATATATTATAGGAATATATAAACTGTTAATAAAATAAATCTAGTAGATATATACTTTATAAACTATTATAAAACCTAAAAATACCTACTAGACTATAAATAGAAATTACTATAGACTTTATTGTTAAGCTACTAAAGTTAAAAGACTACCCTAAGAGAGAAGTATACAACTCTATTATAATAATTGTAGATAGGCTTATAAAGTATACCTACTTCATCCCCTATAATAAAGTATTATTAGTAGAATAAGTCGCAAATATCTTCTTAAAATAGATTGTAGTATAGTATAGAGTACTCTAGAAGATAATTATAGACTAAGATACTAAGTTTATTTTAAAGTTTTAGTAAACAATTATAAATTTACTAGAAATTAAATATAAGATATCTACAGCATTTTACCTATAAATAGATAGATAGATAGAACAAATAAACTAAATAGTAGAATAATACCTATAGTACTACCTTAACTATAGATAAAATAATTAGATAATACTACTACTAATAGTATAACTCGCGTATAATAGTACTATATATAGTATAACTAGAATATTACTATTTATAGTAAACTATAGGTATAAACTAAAAATATATAACACCCCGATTAAAGTAGTATTATAAGTACCCTAAATATAAGAACGAGTCGAGATTATTTAACAAATATAAGACTTACTAAAGAAAGATCTCTAGTTCCTATAATATACTATAAAGAAATACTATAATAAGAAATATAAATAACTACCTTACTTTAAGAAGGGGGAAAAAGTTTAGCTGCTAAAACGAAATATTTAAAGTAAACAACTAAGTAGTAAACTAGACTATATTAAAATTAGACTATACGAGATTAAAGAATAGATGTTACCCGTAAACTATTAACTTAAATTACCTACAACTATAAAAATCCACCTAACCTTCTATATCGTATTTATAGAAAAGGCACCTTAGAACGCTAAACTAGTAATATATAACGCGGACGCGTATGGAGAAGACCGGGAATAGAAAGTTAAGAGAATAATAAGGTATAAAATATAGAATAGTAAATAGTACTATTTAATAAAATAGTTAGAAATAGATGAATACGGGAATCTATAGAATAATACCTAGGAACTAGAAGAAAACCTCAGCCTTACGGTATTATAGATATATTATAAAACCCGAATTTACGAAGAAAATCTAGAGATAGAGTAGTAGGATTAAACGATATTAGCTATATTATAGGAGGCGACTCCGCCTTAGGAAGAAGACCCGCCTTATAATCTACCTCCTCCTCCTCTTTAAGCTGCTCCTATATATATTTATAACCCTCTACCTGCCTATACTTCGTTTATTTACAAATTTTACGAAGACGCTAAATCTTTATATAAGCTACCGCCACCTTATTAAAAAGTTATTCCAACTCCTCTTAGGCCAGACAAATCTTCTCCTCTAGCTTTATAACTTTAGTATCCTACTTTACTACTAGGAAGAATTAGACATAAATTAGTATTATAGGACTATAATATACGAGTAATTTAAGTATTGTAATCCGCGTTATATAACGAATATATACTAGTATAAAGGTACTCTAAATAACACAATTTTTTAGGTGTTTTCTTCTTATCTACCTTATAAGTTAACCTCTTATAGGAATACTGGGAATAAGGTATAATCGTATTATCTAAATAGTCTATACGATCGGCATAATAGTATCTATTTAGAGTTAAACGATAAAGAGGAGGTATTAGGAATATATATAGTCTCAGCGAAAATAGCGTATTAACCCTACTATATACTAGTTTAGAACGGGAAAATTCTCGGGCTGAGAGCTTAAAGAGGGAAGGTAGTATTATAGATACCCTTATAGGGACCCCTATACTAGACCTAATTAAGATCTAGGACTTTATATAGCTGGAAGAATAAGACTAATACGAGGTACGTAATACGTTTAGTAGCTTAGTTAACTAAGTAACTAAGTACACTTAGTAGCTTAGTTAACTGAGTAACTAAGTAAGAAGAATAATAAGAGAACTAAATTATATTTAATAACCTTACAACTCTAATCTTTATAGCTCTTTATAGTTAACTTAAATATCCTTTGCATACTCTACTTACGTACTTCTATTATAAGTCTATAAGAATAATACACCTTACAGTATATAATCACTCTTAGTTATTACCCCCGCCCTACACCTAGCTAATTAGAGGCGGTTACAGCTGACTTTAATTTCTTAAAGGTAATATTACATTCTAAAGTCTATATAAAAGGGGTTATAGAGTTCTATAGTACGATAATTAGCTTTATAATACGCGAGAATTCCGGTATAAACTATTAATAGAATCTAGTAAAACCTAAGAAGAATTTTACACCTATTATAGTAGTAGGTAGCTACTAGTTATATAGTACTTCTACCTTCTCTAGATTAACCTTAAGATCTTTATTTAATAGGATGTAGCTAAAATATTTAGTTCGGGTAATATAGAATTTACTCTTTTTAATATTAACTTATAACTCTACTTAACGTAATTTTTTAAGAACTTTCTTAACGTAGATAGTATATATCGCCTTATCTTTAGAGTAGATAAAGATATTATCTAGGTAAGTAATATAGAAGTTATCTAAGTAGTCGATTAGTATATTATTTATATAGTACTAGGAAGTTACTAGACTATTATATAATCTAAAAAGTAGAACTTTATATTTATAGGTTCTATATTAAGTTTAAAAGATAGTATATTCTTTAGAATTAGAGTCTATTCTAATCTTATTAAAGGCCGCGCGAATATTAAACTTAGTAAAAATTACTACTTTAGTAGGCCTAAAGAGAAGTTTATCTATATACGATATTAGATATATATTTTTATAGGTAAGAGTATTAAGTTTATAATAATCTATATAGATATATAGGTCGCTATTAGGTTTATAAACGTAAAGAATTAGAAGTATAAAAGAGTTTCAACTCTACTTAATATACCTATACTATAGATTATCTATAATATACTTCTTAATTACCTCTAGCTTCTTAATATTCTACTTATATAACGGGCTATAGCTATTAGGGAGGGGTTCTATAAGAATAATCTTATAATTATAAGAGCGGTATTCTAGTAATTAATAAGCTATAGTTTTACTAAATATATTATAATACCTATAGTATTTAGATAGTAATTAGAGATTTACTAGTACTTCGTTTTCAGCCTTATCTTCTAACTCTAGGGCTTACTTATCTTTAATCAGCCACTCAATTTCGTATAGAGACGTAGAGAAAAACTTGTTCTCTTTCCTCTTTATATTAAAGTAGAAAGTATTAGCTAAGATAAGAGTAATAATAGGAGAACGAACTTTCTTTAGATTAAGTTTAGACTTTATTATATGCGGGTATATAGAAACTCTAAACTTATTTAAACTATAGGTTATAAGAGACTAATATAGTTTTAGTAGTTTTAGTAGACCTTTAATATAATAGATAGTTAGACTGTAAAACTACTAATACTAGTTCTTTTCCTATAAAGCGTCGCGTTGCTAAATATTTAGCTCTACCTTCTTATTATATATTAGCTAAGTTAATTATATAAGAAGAGGAGGTAAAGAATTATAAGTAGTAGGGTACTTAAAGGGCTATATAATCCGATTTTTATCTATATCTAGCTGGAGTTGAAAATAATATAACTATTTAATACTAATAATACAATCCTAAATACTTAGATCTATAATAATAAATAGGTAGTTTTAGATAGTTTTTCTATTAATTTACAGGTATAAATAGATATACTAATTAACTAGAATTTAGATTTAGTCCTAAAAACCTTTAACAATAATTTTAAAGGGTAAATACTATATTAATATATATAGAGTTTAGGAAAGTAATTTAGCTACTATAAAATTAAGGAATAGAAAGCTTTAGGCGTTTATATTAATAAGGGTGTTTAGTTATATACTAACGCTTTTTAAATATAAAATAGTAGAAATTTAAAAATACTTTCCTCTAAATAAATATAATAAATTAATATTTAATAAGTTATACTTACTTAAGTCTAGAATAGAAAGTTTTTTTTAGATATCTCTATTTCTTACCTAAAAACTATCTAGGTAGTACTTATTTACGTTTAAAAACTCTTCTTCCTTAATCTTCTCTTATTTAACCTCTATTTTTTATATTTTAAGAACTATATATTTATTTATAAAATATCCTACTTTACTATAATTATAGTAATTACCTAGAGTTATATACCTTTTAGGTATAAAAGTCTTACTAGATTATTAAAGAGTGTTATAGGGATTTTCGGCTAGTCTACCGAGCTGTATCAGATATCGACGTACGATATCACGGTCGATATTACGCCGGATATCATGCTGGATATTAGCTAATATACCCCTTTTTTATGTACATAAATATAGCCCGCTGGCTATCTTTAATCAACTAGTTCAGCTCCTTATCTTCCTCCCTGAGACAAGATTCGCCTCTCACTATAGTTATAAGCCCGGTTACCGTACTAAAATAGCTGTAACTTAATTTATATATTGCGATTAATATTACTCCTTTTTGTTTAGTATTGTAATATCGCGATATTATCATCTTTATCGTTTACCAACGATTTTTTTAGGTATTTAACTATTAGAATTACGTGTAAATTCTACACTTTATAAGCCTATTAATATACTGTATCGCGTTTAAGACTATTTTATTCTCTAGTATTAATATATTCTAGTATATTTCTAGTATTGCAACGGTTGTACACTCCTCTATAACTATATCTGAGAAGAAGATACTCAGTACTCCTAGCGATTAGGAGGATTAGCTTAAGCAGCGTAAACTAACAGCTAGCAGGCTAAGGGTATAAAAATATTTAGATCTAAGCGTACCTCCTAAAGAGGTTAAAATCTATAGGCTAGAACCTCCCCTCCCTAATATAGGTGAGTTCCGGACCCCGAAGATAAATCTAGAAGGGGAAATAGAAAGATACCCCTCTAGTAGAGTTATATATAAGGAGATAACCTCGATATAAATAATAGATTAGAACTGGGCAAGGGACTAGTATAACTAATAGAGGAAGAATTAGATTAAAATCGATAATACTCTCTATACTATATATAGTAATATCTTAACAATAATATCGCTTTAATATAAAGTAATACTTAGCAATAATATAACTAGCTACAAGATTCTTAAAATCTTATAGGAAAAGTTAGTATCTACTATCGAGTCGAGGGAGCAACTAATCTAGAAGGAATATTAAGTTCTCCTCAAGTACCTAACCGATAGAGAGGTAGAGAAGTAGCTAAATTAGTAGAATCAGATAATCTATCGTACTAAGGCTACTAGCTTAGTAGAAGTTTAGGGCCTTAGAGTAGAAAAGGATTTTCTTCTAACGGTTGCTAAGAAAGATAAGGTGTGGGCGCTAATCTATATAGTACCGATTAACGCTAAAAATGAGCTAGGTAGGATTAATCAACTAATTCCTACGATTAAACAATTGGTATACTAATATACTAATTACTATAGATGTTTTAATCTATAAAAGATGCTTAGCTTGTTCGTAACTTTATAACGTCTATTAATTTCTTAAGTAAATTCTGATAGTATTATACAGCAGCTTTAAGAAAAATCCAGTTTACAATCGCGTACTCTACTACTCTACTTCTATAAGAAGCGGCACTTCTAGAGTAATTGTAAGTACGTAAATAAATCGATTAGGCTACTAAACTAGGTACTAGATTAGAAAATACTAAAAGCCTGAGATAATATCTTAAATAGGAATAACTAGGGGAAAAAGAATACCCTAAAGGTAAATATAGAAAAATATAAGAAGTTGAAATCCTCGCTTAATAGTAAGGCTTCTATAAAAGCTGCTAGCCTCTAGGGAAATACCTAGGTAATTTAAAGGGGCAATTTTTCAGCGAGTACTACCCCTAAGAAAGAAGATACTAGTATCCTAAATCGGTGGATACTTAATCTAGGTTCTAATATCTATATATATAACTCTAAGACTTTTAGTTAGTAGACTATTTAGATGGTAAATTCTAAAGATAAAATTGCTGCGGGAGGTAGTATATACTCTATATTAAAATAGGGTACTATTATAATTACGATTAATTCTCCTACAGGCCTAAGAGATATTAAGCTAATAGAAGTTGCTTACGTTCCTTAGTTGCTAACTAATATAATAGCTCTAATCAGAAATAGGGAATAGAATATCTAGTTCAACTTAGGTAGAGATTACCTTTACTAGTATAATTACTATAATATCGTTTGTTATTTAGAGTTGTTTAACAGCTACTAGCTACTAGATACGGACCTAGTAAAAAGGCCTCTACTCGATTCGCTTTCCGGATATAAGATAGTTGCAGTAATTAAGGAAAAGCCTTTCTATTACTAGTAACTAATGTGAATTATTTCTTTAGCTAAAGCGTACCGATTATTAGACTACCTAAGTAGAGATTTAGTATTAACCCTACCTTAGGTAGCTAAGGGTATCCAGTTAAGTAATTAGGAAGTACTAGTATAATAAGATTGCTAGATATATATACAAGCGAAGTTATTATAGTAGATTAGCTAGTATAGTTAGCTTTATCTAGCTACTAAACTATTCGAGAGAATTATGATTAATATTATATAACTTTAGAAAGACTGTAAGAGGTACTATAATAGTAAGAGATACCTATTTTATATAGTTAATTAGGTGTCCCGGTAGTATAAGAGATTTACAATATACAATCGGTTAAAATCTACCCTCATAAAAGCCTTTAAAATACTATTAGCAAAAATTAAATAATAGTATAAAAGAAAGATTATATATATCCGTATAGATAATAACTTAAGCTTTTTAGAACTTATAGAAGTATTACTTAATTAAAGAATTGCGATTAAAGCTTACGCGCCTTATACGCCTAAGTAGAATAGTCTAGTAAAGCGAGTAGAATACTAAATTATAACCCACGCGCGCGCTCTCGCGATAGAAGGTAATATTTCTAATAAATATACTAACGAATTAGCTTACACAGCAATATACCTACTTAATAGAACGCTAATTGCAAGCCTTCGATTTAAAACCTTATATAAGGCCGTTTTTAGCTATAAACCGTTTCTTATTTACCTTTAGGTTATAGGATCGCGAGCGTACATTTTAGATAAAACTCTATTAAGAGGCGATAAACTAGCGTCGCAAGTACTAATTAGAAAACTCTTATAATATAGGAGTACAAATATATACTAAATACTAATTCTAAAACTAAAATAGGTACTTAATACTAGAGATATTATATTTGGCGATATTATATCTAGTAAGGAGGAGGAATATCTGCTAAAAGAATCCCTAGAGAAGTTTCTTTTTCAAATTAACAATATTAAGAGCTCTATTAATAGTAGTAATAATAAAACGATTAAAGTTATAGAAGCGATCTATAAGAATCGGCTGCCTAATTAAGATATCTCTACTAAGTTAGTAGGTAATTTGATTAGTAAGAAGGCCTATTAACAGGAGAATACTATTTTTAAAGAACAAATCGACGATATTACTAGTAATTAGGGACTCCTAACACTAGAATTAATACTAGCGCCAGCGCTAAGAAATTAGAATACCCCTATAGCGCTGCTAGTAGATAGTAAGGATACTACGTTTAGCGATAATTTGCTATAAAAATAGCAACTATCGCCTCCTTATACTTCTATACTCTTAAGAAGAACAAATAATACCCTATAGAGGGAAGAAATTAATAGCTAAGTATTAAGGGATAATATAATCTAGAGAGGCAGGTTCTTATATAGCCGCAGGCCGCCTTAGTTATACTTTACAACCTTTACAGTACTATCTAATAGTAAGCTAATACCGGTAAATTATATAAAGGAAACTTATACTATTAGAAAATATTATTACAATCAGCTTCTACTAGAACCGAAGTACTATAAGGATCTGAAGAATCACCCTTTTAGTACTAGCTTCTATAAGGCCTATCGCGCTGAGTTATAGAAGCAGGAAGATATAGATACCTAGTAAAAGGTAATAATCCTCTAAGACTCTACTGAAATTCTTCTAGTAATATAGGTATTTGTATATAAATTTAATGAGGACGGTTTCCTATATAAATTTAAGACTAGGTTAGTCGTACGCGGCGATCTACAATCTTAATAGGGAGATATCTATACTACTATACTAGCCGTACAAACCTTTTACTTTCTAATATTAATTGCAACTTATTTTAAACTCGATATATACTAGTTTAATATTATTAACACGTTCCTTAACTACCGATTAGATAGGTTAATATATATCTATATACTAGAAGGTTTCGTATATAAGTATAAGAAATATCTACAACTATAGAAAGCTATATATAGCCTTAAGGATGCTCTAAAACTTTAGTATTATAAGCTAGATAGGACTCTAAGGTAATTAGGCCTTAAAATAGTACTAGGAATATCTTACTTATACACAAATAATAAGCTAATCATCTTCTTTTATATTAATAATATCATAATCCTAGTTTACCTATTAAATATCTCTACTAAGCAGAAATTTAAATCGCAATTAAGTAATAAATATAAACTCTAATCTCTTAAAGATCTAAATTAGTTTCTAGGAGTTTAAGTTATACGCGATATATAGTAGTATAAGACCTAGCTACTATAGAACTTATTTATTAATAAGGTAGCAGCGCGATTTAATATTACGGTTAATAAGAAGGCGCCGAGTACGCCTCTATACGAGAACGTACTACCAGCTGCTACTAAGGAATCCTCTAATAGGATATCTTATTACTAACAACTAATTAGTTGTCTAGTTTAGATTATAGTTTTTATACGCCTTAATATCGCGCGAGCGTACTCGATATTATTATAATACTTCTAGAACTCTAGTAATTATTATATTAATACTACTTTAAGGGTATAGTAATATCTAATTAGTACGAAGTACTTAGCGATTATAGTAATAGCTAATAATATATAAAACACCTCTACTATCAGCTAGAGTAGCGATACTAATTATATCAACTCTATAGAGCAATTACTATTCTATAATATATCTGATGCAGCCTTCGGCGATAATTCTAATACTTGTTAAAGTTCCTACAGCTATATATTTCAACTTTTTAGGATGCTAATCGATTAGAAAGCCTTAATTCAGCGTACGGTTATAAAATCGACTACTAAGGTAGAATTATTAGCACTATTAGTCGCCGGATTAAAAATAGAGTAGTAGTAGAAGGCCTTCGCCTTACTATACTTCCATATTAACGTGCAACTAGTACTACTTTACAATAATTAATAAATAGTAGATATCGTAAATAAGCCATCCGAGCGCTTTAATACTAAACTTCGCTATGTGGATATATACTAGTACTAGCTACGTTAAGAAGTAGTAGAGTAGAGACTTATAATCAGTTGGCAACCGACGAATCTAATGTCAGCCGACGGCCTTATAAAAGTTCTGCAGCCGTAACAATACTAAAGGTTTATTAAGCAACTAAAAATAGAAGATATTTCGGCTAGAATCGAATCTCAGGAATTTCTATTAGCTAAATAAATCGATTACTAATAAGAATCTTAGGGGGTAATCTAAATTGATATTTCTGCAAGCGTACTTAGCTCTACTACTAGTTACTCTATATAATTTACCTCTTTTAGTATAGTATCTACCTTTATTTTTTTTTCGACGCAGCTTCTCCTTCGCAGTTAAAACTGGGGGGGTATATTATGGGGATTTTCGGCTAGTCTACCGAGCTGTATTAGATATCGACGTACGATATTACGCTAGATATTAGCTAATATACCCCTTTTTCATATACATAAATATGGCCCGCTGGCCATCTTCAATCAACCAGTTCAGCTTCTCATCTCCCTCCCTGAGACAAGATTCGCCTCTTACCACAAAGAGCAATTATAGTAGAATAAGGTATTAATACTAGGGTAGATTAAAGTAGTATTAGATTATAGGTTATCTTAGATAAACTCTTAGAAGCCTTCTAATACTAATCTAAATTTGTTTTAGCTATAATCTATAGGTTAATAGTTCGTTCTAAGAGGTTAAAAACGCTTCTCCTTTCTATATTATAAACTATTAAGTAGATAACTATAGTATTAAAAGAACTTTTCTATATAAGCTTAAAGCTAAAGTTTAGTATCTTTAGACTGGGGAGAATCTTATCCTATAGGTAGAAGAACTACTTAGATTAGGATACGGATCCCCTAATAGCTGTACTAATAAAGCGAGCTTTAAAAGTTAGAAATACTTCTCTCTTATTTATTCTTAGGATTTAAAACGTCTATTATATCTCTATCTCTTTATTATTTATAATAAAATATAATTGTAGAAGTAAAATTATTTCTTCTATATTCTTAAACTAATACTAGTCTAATTTAGCTAGGTATTTTAGCTCTAGATACC
>ML986630.1:45478-63120 GCA_010094045.1 Lojkania enalia
AGCTAGATAGGACTCTAAGGTAATTAGGCCTTAAAATAGTACTAGGAATATCTTGCTTATACGCAAATGATAAGCTAATCGTCTTCTTTTATATTAATAATATCGTAATTCTAGTTTACCTATTAAATATCTCTACTAAGCAGAAATTTAAATCGCAATTAAGTAATAAATATAAACTCTAATCTCTTAAAGATCTAAATTAGTTTCTAGGAGTTTAAGTTATACGCGATATATAGTAGTATAAGACCTAGCTACTATAGAACTTATTTATTAATAAGGTAGCAGCGCGATTTAATATTACGGTTAATAAGAAGGCGCCGAGTACGCCTCTATACGAGAACGTACTACCAGCTGCTACTAAGGAATCCTCTAATAGGATATCTTATTACTAACAACTAATTAGTTGTCTAGTTTAGATTATAGTTTTTATACGCCTTAATATCGCGCGAGCGTACTCGATATTATTATAATACTTCTAGAACTCTAGTAATTATTATATTAATACTACTTTAAGGGTATAGTAATATCTAATTAGTACGAAGTACTTAGCGATTATAGTAATAGCTAATAATATATAAAACACCTCTACTATCAGCTAGAGTAGCGATACTAATTATATCAACTCTATAGAGCAATTACTATTCTATAATATATCTGATGCAGCCTTCGGCGATAATTCTAATACTTGTTAAAGTTCCTACAGCTATATATTTCAACTTTTTAGGATGCTAATCGATTAGAAAGCCTTAATTCAGCGTACGGTTATAAAATCGACTACTAAGGTAGAATTATTAGCACTATTAGTCGCCGGATTAAAAATAGAGTAGTAGTAGAAGGCCTTCGCCTTACTATACTTCCATATTAACGTGCAACTAGTACTACTTTACAATAATTAATAAATAGTAGATATCGTAAATAAGCCATCCGAGCGCTTTAATACTAAACTTCGCTATGTGGATATATACTAGTACTAGCTACGTTAAGAAGTAGTAGAGTAGAGACTTATAATCAGTTGGCAACCGACGAATCTAATGTCAGCCGACGGCCTTATAAAAGTTCTGCAGCCGTAACAATACTAAAGGTTTATTAAGCAACTAAAAATAGAAGATATTTCGGCTAGAATCGAATCTCAGGAATTTCTATTAGCTAAATAAATCGATTACTAATAAGAATCTTAGGGGGTAATCTAAATTGATATTTCTGCAAGCGTACTTAGCTCTACTACTAGTTACTCTATATAATTTACCTCTTTTAGTATAGTATCTACCTTTATTTTTTTTTCGACGCAGCTTCTCCTTCGCAGTTAAAACTGGGGGGGTATATTATGGGGATTTTCGGCTAGTCTACCGAGCTGTATTAGATATCGACGTACGATATTACGCTAGATATTAGCTAATATACCCCTTTTTCATATACATAAATATGGCCCGCTGGCCATCTTCAATCAACCAGTTCAGCTTCTCATCTCCCTCCCTGAGACAAGATTCGCCTCTTACCACAAAGAGCAATTATAGTAGAATAAGGTATTAATACTAGGGTAGATTAAAGTAGTATTAGATTATAGGTTATCTTAGATAAACTCTTAGAAGCCTTCTAATACTAATCTAAATTTGTTTTAGCTATAATCTATAGGTTAATAGTTCGTTCTAAGAGGTTAAAAACGCTTCTCCTTTCTATATTATAAACTATTAAGTAGATAACTATAGTATTAAAAGAACTTTTCTATATAAGCTTAAAGCTAAAGTTTAGTATCTTTAGACTGGGGAGAATCTTATCCTATAGGTAGAAGAACTACTTAGATTAGGATACGGATCCCCTAATAGCTGTACTAATAAAGCGAGCTTTAAAAGTTAGAAATACTTCTCTCTTATTTATTCTTAGGATTTAAAACGTCTATTATATCTCTATCTCTTTATTATTTATAATAAAATATAATTGTAGAAGTAAAATTATTTCTTCTATATTCTTAAACTAATACTAGTCTAATTTAGCTAGGTATTTTAGCTCTAGATACCCTTTTACAGTACTAGAGGTGTATCTCTATATTAATACTATACGTATATACTCTATTCGATAGTAATTTATATTAATCTTAAGTCGGTCTAAAATTAAAGCTTACTATTATTTAAATATTAGTTTACTACTATCTATAAAGCTTTTAATTTTAAGCGTATGTTTAGTAAGATAGGCTTAAAAGGGCTTAAAGGTAGTTAAAAGGTTTCTTACTAGAGGAGTTATAAAAGTTTCTTAATATATTATTAGTTCTAATTCGGTAGTTTATAGAAGTTAATTAGAATTAATAGTTCTCTATTATATTAAACGTATAATGTCCTCTTATAAAATTATAATTTATTCTTAAGAGTTAGTTTACTCTAATTTCCCTCTAAATTAGATAGGTTCTTTATTATAGGCCCTATAGAGAGGGGTCCACCTATTATAGAGCCCTTTATAAAAGGTAACAGTTGTTCTATACGCGTAGATAGAAGTTTACTCTTATTATAACTTATATATATATCGATTCTAGTATAGGAATTAGAAGGTAAATTATAGTTAGATATTAGCGGTTACCTCTAATTCTAATAGGTTATTAGTAGTCTCTAAGTTTCTACCTAGGCGTACTCTACGCGGCTTTTCTAAAGGCAATTCTAATTATAGAGGATAGGAAGTTCTAAACCTAAAGGCTTTAATTAATAGAAGATCTCTAAGATTCTATCTAGATAACTAAATAATTTAATATTATAGTATATAAGTATTATAATTTAAACTAAATCGGGTATATTTTAAACTTAGATATAGTTAAATAAACAATTAATACAATATTATTAAAGAGGCTATTACTAGTAGTATTAAGTTCTTTTATATAATATAACGGTATAAATAAGATAATAGATCTAAATATAGTATAAATCTACTTAAAAGTATATAGAAGTATATAGAGGTTTAAGAACCTGGGAATTCTATTAACACCTATAGGCCTTATATAAAAGGATATAGAAGAACTACTAAGCTACTTATAAGAGAGTATACAACTATATACGGATGGGAAAAGAGGCGGAGCTGGGGGTAGAATAAGATAAGCGAAAAGCTTTAGGATAAAGTTATATATAAAGCTTTTCGTGGAATAATTTCTTCGTATCGTTACACGTAGAGTTTCTAGAAATTAAGTAAGTTATAACTATTATAGCTATTAAAGATTAGTAGTCGACGCGCACCTACTATATAATCCTTTATATACCTATCAAAGTATTTTAACTATTTAATATCGAGTTTATTTATTATCTAACCGTTTTTACTAACTATAATAGCCTAGATTTTAGGTATATTATTATCTTTATACTAGGTAGAGAGATAGTAGTAGCTAGCGATAATAATAAAGGGTAGAAGTACCTAGCTAGTAGTATTAATCTTCTAAATTACTAAAATCTATTTATAATTATCTAATTAAATTACATTTAGTTAATTATATCTCTTTATATCTATAATAACTAGTTATAATAAGATAATATCTATTTAAAAGCTAGATTCGTTAAAGTTATATATATCCTTATTTATAATACTATACTTCTCTTTAGTATACTATATAAGTTTAAACTAGCTTTTAATTATTTTAGAATCTTTATATAAAGCTTTCGAGTAATTATAAAGCTAATTTAGGCGTATATTAAGCTTAGGAGTATATCTAATAAAGTTTCTAAGCTAATATATATTAATCTAGCCTATATTATATTTAGTAAGTAAGCTATTAGCTATATTTTATATAGTAGCTAAAGTAGGCGTAAATTCTTATAAATCTAGGTTAAGTATATATTAATTAATAACCTCCTCTTTAAGTTTCGTTAATCTCTTTAAGTTAGGCTTATAATTGTACTATAAGTAGATTCTAGTATATTATTAGTATACGGTTGTTTAAATTGTATTAAATATTAAAGTAGTAACGTAGTTTATAAGTAAGCTATTAGTATAAGTAAGCTGTTACCCTACTAAGATTTAAACAACTTAATTGCGATAATTATTAACCACATATATATATACTATAAGAAGTAATAGTCTATTAGATTATTTAGTATCTATACTATTAATTTAGTATATTTAAGTATTATAGCTAGGCTATTTATAGTACCTACAGCTCTGTTAAGGCTGGCTATTCTCTTATAGCTAAGTACTTTAATTACGAATTTTCTTATTAATCTACCTCTTAATATTATTTTAATTAATTATATCCTTACCTACAGCTTTTATTAGAATCCCCTACTTCTATAATCGCTTTTTTTTCCGTTATTTTTACTTTATTACTACCTTATTTACTTACTTAAGGCTCTTAATTTAATTAGCTATTAGCACGATTAAATATATTATTATTATAGCGCCTTTTTAAAGCTGATTAAAGGCTGCGATAATTAATATAGGTAATAAGTTTTAATATTACTGAATCCTACTATAAATTATTATTAATTAAGCCTTTAGTTCGCGTATATTACTAGGTATTTTAGCCTTTTAGGGGGTAGTCTCTAGTATAGGTAGTATTAGTGTATATAGCTTAATATTAAGCTTTAATAGTACTACCTCTAAATTATATAGTACTATTCTAGCACCTTTAAAGCTTGCGCGGATATTAGTTTCTATAATTAATTAATTATAGGCTGCTTTAAAGGCTAGAAGAAAGATAGTTTTATTAATATAGTTAATATAATCGTATACTAAAGCTAAGATCTTAGTATTATACGCGTACTTTAATAGCGAGAAATAGCCTATATTAAGTAGCTATAGTAGATATAATAAAAATAGTAGTATACAGAAATAGATAATCTTCTCCTTTTTATAGATCTCTTAAAACTTAAGCGAAACGTAGCTTTTATAGCTATTAATAACTAGTAATCGATAGGTGCCTATTATACAGCTCCTTATATACTAATTAAAGTACTTAAACTAGGTAATACTAATCTCGTTATTTATCTAGCTATTATTACTAGTTATAATCGCCTAATCGCCCGGTATATTATTACTCTTATACTAATAAGATAGGTAGTAGACGCTCTTAAAAATAATAAATAGTAGGATCGTCTAACTAATTATATTAATTACTGAAATTATTATAGTCTATTTATAATCGTCTAGCTAAATAGCCTTTATATAATAATTCTCTAACTCTATAACAACTAGCTAAGCTAATATTTGGCCTATAATAAAGCCTATCTTATTAAAATTATAGATATCCTTATCTTAAATTCTATACTTCCCCTTTATACCTTATAGAAGCTGGAACTATATATCTATAATTATTAGATCTTTATATAGAGCTTACTACGAATTATAAGAACGGTTTAATTAGGTTTTAAGGCGTTTAATACACCGTACGAAGTTTTAAAACTAGTAGATACTAACCTAGCTAGCGCTGTACTTAGCTAATAGTCTATTTACTATAGCTCGTATACTATTAATTATAGGCGGAAATTCTCGTGAATCCTGATCAAGAATATAGCTAATAAGTACCTCCTCTTTAGTCTTTATAAGCTTCTTTAAATTTAGCTTATAATTATATTACGTAGCTATTCTAGCGCGTTAAAAGTAGAGAGTACTTTAAGAGTAGTAAAAAGTTATTACAGCGCTATTCTTAGTAAAAACTTAACTTTGATTAATAGCTAAAATTATAAGAATAATTTATAATTCTTTATAGGTTAATTATATATTACTATATTAAGCTATTACGCGTTAATCTAGGTAGGCTGTTAAAAGTTTAGTAAGATAATAGCTTACTTATACTAACAGCTTACTTATAAACTATATTATATCTTTTACTATTTATTTAGCCTCTTTTAGTAGCTAAAATAGTTAAGTTTACTTAATTCCTATTTTAGACTATTATAATATCTTATAGTTTTAAGTTATAGGTTAATAATATAGAATTACCTAACCTAGGGTTAAAATAGCTAAATTATACCCTATAGGGATAGCAGCAATTTATCTCTCTTTCATCAGCTATTTCTTTTCTAAGAGAACTAAATATATAAATATTTTAACTCTACTACTCTATCTATTATTACTATACTATAATCTATTATACTAGTCTATTATATTTAAATCGCTTAAACTTTTTAGAGCAGTCTAGTAGTAATTTCCAATACTATAAATACGTCTCCTACCCCTCTTAGCCTAATAGCCAGCTTAGCTAGGTATATAAGAACCCTAACGTCTAGCAACGGGCGAGATACTAACCTTAGAGCTAGTAAGGACTTATTTAGCTAGAAGAGTAGACTAGAGCGAATATTTATCAAACATCTAAAGAATTGCGGAGTTGTAGTACTATCTAGCACTCTCTAGCCTAGAGTAGTATAGAGTAAAATATAGATACTAAAGACTTAGAAAGACTATAATAATAGATATAAGGTAAATAAAATTGGAAGGATTTTAAACAGCTATAGGAGATAAAGTAATAATATAAAATAAGTAATATCTCTATAATTAATTCAGCTATTATTATATTAGAGGGAGTATAGTTGCCGCGAACTATCTCTACCTAAGTTAATCTTCTTCGCCTTAAACCTCCTTATACCTATAAGAAGAAGGATTATATAAACTATAACTAATAGATCTAAGACTATAAAAAGTACTTTATCTAGTTACTAGTAGACTTTTAAATAGAAAGATAGAAAGTTACTTTTATTTCTAGATATATTTTAGAGTTTTTAAAGACTTTATAAGAGATATATAAAACTATAAAGTGCTAAAAGAGTATATATTAGATCCCTATATAGGATATCCTAAAAGTAAAAATGCTAAGTATATTAGAAACTCTATTAGAACGAAGGTAAGAAGCTTTTAATACCTTAAAAAGGTGTAGACAAAGGACAGGCCAGTTTCTAACTAACTTATTAAACTATATAAAACTTCTATAAGAAGAAGTTAGAGAGATAAATAAAGACCGTATAGTAAACGAGTTTATTTTAGTCTTATTTAAGCCGATAAGAAGAGATTTAGATCTTCTCCTAAGACTATAGCTTTAGATACTACTAGAAGTAGAAGAACACGCGAATGTAGTCTTTAGGTATTACTAAAAGCCTTATAAAGGGTAAGAGAGGTATAATATAGGTAATTGTAAGAGGCGAGGGTCTAATACTTTAGGGGAGAGTAATAGTACTCTAAAGGAGGCTAGAAAGAGCTAGAAACTCCTAAAGAGGTCTAGAAAAGGTAATATCTACTTAGAACGGCCTCCTATTATATATTAGATATATAGAGAGGAGGGCTATAAATCTTCTAACTATCTCTAGAAGAAAGAGAAGTCTAAAAAAGCTCTCGAACAGAAGTTAGAAAAAGGTAAGAATTAGAAGAACTAAACTCCTTTTTTCTAGCTTATATTAAACTCTCTAGAAAGAGTAAGAAGCTAGGAAAATTGTATAAATTATTTTTTCGAACTCCTATAAAGTTGTTTATAGTTAAAATAGTAGTAGAGGGTTTAGTTAAGAATAATTATTTAATTAACCCAGGTATATAATTAAATCTCCTTAATACTATACTTGTAAAGTAGTATAGCTTAAAAATCGATCTACTATTAAAGTTAATAGTAGAAGCTGTAAACAGCTCTAAGATCCTAATATATAGGACTACTATCGTAAAAGTTGCTATTAGGGACTTGCGTAGTAAAGTTTAAGTTTATAAGGTACTATTTATAGTATTAGACCTTAAAGGGTATAAGGTTTACCTTAGAATATCTTAGATATAGGATTATAATCCGAAATTAAACTTTCTTAGTAGAAGAATACTCTTTAGGGGGGTAAAGGTTATAGGCTTGCTCTAGTTTTGTAAGGTAGTATTAGAGGATATAGAAGAGTTCGCGGAGACTATTATAGGTGGTAAAGTAGATGTCTATATATGCCTAGTTAATTCAGTAGCTATAGTAGATGAAATTAGTGCTAAAACAGGCTAATTACGGCTAGAGTATACCAATTTTAAGAATATATTTAATAAAAAGCAATCTTTAATACTTATAAAGTATAAGCTTTAAGATTTAGCTATAAATCTACTAGAAAGAACTAGTTCTTTATATTAACTACTATATAATTTATTTTCGGTTAAGTTTTAGTATCTCTAAAAGTATCTAGATAAGTACTTATAATATAGATAGATTAGAAGATCCCGATCGCCTACTAGCATACTAATCCTTTTTATAAAAAAGAAGAATAGTAGTTTAAAGCTCTATATAGATTATAGAGGTTTAAATAAGATTACTATACATAATTAGTACTCTCTTCCCCTAATTTTAGAGTTGCTAAAGCGTCTAGCGTAAGCTAAGTATTATACTAAGCTTAATATTAGAGAAGCTTACTATAGAATTAGGATAAAGAAAGGAGATAAATAGAAGACCGTATTTTATACTAGATACGGTTCTTTTAAGTATACTATTATACCGTTTAGCCTAACAAATATACTAGCCTAATTTTAAGCGTATATTAACTAGATACTTACTAGCCTTATTAATATAATATATATTATATACTTAGATAATATTTTAATCTTCTCTAATATAGAAGAGAAATATATTAAGTATATTAAGGAAGTACTTTAGAGACTATACGAGGCTAAGCTCTTTATAAAACTTAGTAAATATAACTTCTATACTAGGAAAATAGACTATCTAGAGTTTATTATTTACTTTAAGAGGATTAAATTTAACTACTTCTAGTTAAAAACTATCTAGGATTAGCTAGTTTTATAGACTATACAAGATATACAGATCTTTATTAGATTTATAAACTACTACTATAGGTTTATTATAGGATTCTTAAGGATTGTCTTACCTTTAATAAGATTGACCTAAAAGGGGCTAAAGGCTGCTAAAGAAGGCTATACCTAGAGAAGAGAAGAAAGTTAAGAGCTAGATATTAGTTAAAAAGAACTAGAGGCCTTCTAATAGTTAAAGGAAGCTTTTTTAAACGTTTCTATCCTAACTTATTATAAGTTAACTCAGCTTATAAAGGTTAAAGTTAATACTTCTAGGAGCGCTATTTTAGGAATTCTTAGCTAGCTTATAAAAAAGTAGGTAAGATAATATAGTAACCTATTAATTTCTTTTTAAAAAGCTTAGTATAACAGAGTATAACTATAATATATATAACTAGAAACTACTTATAATAGTAGAAAGCTTAGAGTACTAGTATTAGTATTTATAAAAAGTTACGTTCGACCTTTATATAGACTATAATAACCTCTATTAGTTTATAAAAACAAAGACTTTAGTCTATTAATATATACAATCGTATCTTAAGCTTATTAAATACAATTATAACCTTATCTACTAACCTAGTAAACTTAACCTAGCCGATAAACTATTATATTAACTAGACTATATAAAGGAAGCGTAGGTACCTTTAAAGAAGTTTAATATAAGATATATTAAACCTATACGCGCTAAGATTAGTCTAAAAAGAGTAAAAAGAACTAATTTAGACTAGAATAATAGTATTAAGATTCTTAAGGTTTTAATAGTAGTAACCCGCGTATAGACTATTTAGAAAGGTTTTTCTCCTATCTAGAAAGTAGAAGAGACCTCTTCCTTAGACTAAGAATACTATAACAGCCCGGAGTAGGCTAAAGAAAGTAATAAAGGGAAGATAGAGCTGATAATACTTTAAAAGAGGTAAAACGCCCTTAATTAGATATATAACTATCCTATAGTAGGCTATAAAGGATAGATAAAAATATATAAGAGAGTATTGTGTTAATTTTAGTAGAAAGATATAAGAGATAATATTAAGGCCTACTATCGGGATTATTTAAGATGTAGAAGGGTAAAAGCTCTTAGGTATAAGCCTTATAGCCTATTACAACTATTACCTGTACTAAGTAGACTATAAGAGTAAGTTATATTCGATTTTATTATAGAACTCCCTCTAAGTCTATTTCTTAGTTAAGTATATAACTTAATTATAGTTGTTATTAACTATTATAGACGCTTACGCGTAGTTAGTTAATCGTACTTTAGATAGTCAACTCTATTACTATATATTACGTGTAAATATTAAAACGTTATATAAAGAATAGAGATATCTATATTATATAGATTTTTATAGAAGCTAGGTTTATACTACTATATAGGCTAGCCGGGTCGGTAAAACCTTCCTCTATTATAGTTAAGACAAGTCGGTTATATTCCAGCTAGTAGCTAATAGTTGTTACTAGTAGCTGGTTTAAGTATTATAGTAAGAGTAGTATAGGTGTAGAGGTATTATGGTATTACTATAATAATACCCCCCTTTTAGTTATAAGCTTCTACGAGTTAGGTTTTTATATTATATTCGGGTTATTTATAATTAAGTAGTAGTTATTAATACTAATATTAGTTAAAGTTGTAGGTATATTAGCGCGATTAGTTATTATCGTATAGTAGTACTATACTAGAGATTAGGTCGGTTTATATAGTAGTACTATACTAGGGATTAGGTTAGATTACAGGCGTATTAGCGCGATTAGTTATTATCGTATAATAGTATTATACTAGGGATTAGGTTAGATTATAGGTATATTAGTACGATTAGTTGTTATTATATAGTAGTACTATACTAGAGGTTAGATTAGATCGCAGGTATATTAGTACGACCGGTTATTAATAGTAGTACTATATTAGGGATTAGGTTAGTTTAGTTTATATAGTAGTACTATACTAGGGATTAGTAGTAGTATTATTACTAGCGTTATATTAGTATAGTATTATTATAAGCGTCTAGGAATATACTTAAATTAGACTCTAGCGCCTAATTAAGAATCTAGACGTAATATTATATTTGGGTCTTATTTATTTGGGTTTCTAGTATAGTAATCTTCTACGGCAGTTATCTTAGTAAAATTACTAGCTGGGTACTATTCTAGGTTGTAATAGCCAGTCTACTTAACTAGGTATTTATACTAGCGTTTCTATTAGTTGTAGTAGAGGTCTTCTATTCGCTTAACGAGGTATTCTAGTTCTCTATTAATCTCGATAGGTTTAGGGTTATATACTTATTAACTAGGCAAGTAGTTAGATAACTTAGGTGCTAGCTGTAATAGCGATATATAGAATATAAGATGTATTTTAGCCGATTCGGGTAGCTTTAGTTTATAAGCGTATAAGAACACCTTCGCGATAACCTTATAGGAGCCTATATTCTTCTAGTTAAGCTTTTTCAACGGTCTTCGTATACGTATATTTCTAGCGTCTAGCTAGACTAGATTACTAATCTAATAGTTAGAGGCTAGTACGCGCTTGCGGTTAGCGTACTTTTATTAGAATACTTATACCTAAGTAAGTTCTTCTCTAATATACTCTATAATATCCTTTATCTTATTAACTAGTCTATTAGCTTTCTAAGCTATTAGGGACTATTTTAGCAGTTAGTAGATTTCTATAAGCGGCTTAAAGCCTATTTAAAGGTGCTAGCTAAAGTAGACTAGAAACAGGGAGACTTTTATTAATTTAGATACTATATTATTCGCTTTAAACTATGCTGTTAGTAGCTATTTAACCTAGTTATCTTATTTATAGCTAGTATAGGCTCGGAGAACTTATTCTATTATTATATTAGCGTTCTCTATCTAACTATTAGTTTTTAGATAGAAGCTAGTTAATATACGCGTGTTAATTTATAGCTGTTTATAGAGCTCTTAGTAGAAGGTAGAAATAAACTATATCCTATAGTCAGATATAATAGTACGTAGCAGTCTATAGTAAACTTATATATAGTAATAGAATAGTTAGATAATATTAGAAGCTTCGATTCTTATATATAGTATTAGGTATCTATACTTATTAAGCTTATTAACTACTACTATAATATTTATACAACCTTCTAATTCTAGTAGATTAGTTATAAAATCTATAGAGATATCTTAAAACCTTCGTTTAGGTATAGGTAATAGTTTTAGTAATCTATAGTACTTCTCTCTAAAAGTCTTACTTCTTCAATATATATAATAATAGCCTATATATTATCGTACTAAGTCGAATATCTTTAACTAATAGTATTTATACTGGAGTAGTTCTAAAGTCTTTTCTTAACTAGGGTATCTGCTAGACAGCGAGTTATAGATAGTTTATAATAGCTTAAGCTTTAGCTTATTATAGTCTAGTATTATAAGTCGATTTTAATAGTATAGTTAGTTATTACGCTCTTTACAATTAGCTAGAGTTAGAAGCTTAGATTAATAGGCTCCTTCTCTTAGTAGCTTTAGGGTATCTTAGATTAGATTATTGTTCGGGTATTCTTCGTCGATAATCTTTATAATCGATTAGCTTACTTCTATCTATTAGAATAGTTTAGGACGAAGTAATATTTGTTAATAACCTCTACGGGCCTCTTCTTATATAGGCTCGTCCTATAACCTTTAAGTTAAAGTATTAGGCTTCTCTCTAAATTTTCTAGGTCGGTATATAATATTAAAGTTAAACCTTAATAGATATTCTAACTAATAGGCCTATTAGTAGCTTAGCTGCTTTATTATTATAAAGTACTATAGGTTCTTATAATCGCTTAGTACTTCTATAGAAAATACTGCGCCTTCTAATTCGGGCCTCTATTATTTAAAATATTAGATAATCGCGAGTAGTTCCTTATTATATATTTTATAGTTGTTTTTAGCAGGATTTATACGCTTAGAGAAGTAGGTAACAGGTTTTAGTTTACCGTTAGGACCTCTCTAGGACAGCACGCTAGCTGTTATAAAGTTAGACGCGTTAGCTTCTACTACTATTAGCAGCTTAGAGTTAAAGTATTAGAGAATTAATATAGAGATAAAGGTATCCTTTAAGTAGTCGAAAGAATATTAATAGCTATTATTCTAGTCGAATCGAGTATTCTTCTTAGTTAGGGCTACTAAGGGGGAGACTTTTTATAAGAAGTTTCTAATAAATTGTTGGTAGAAGTTCGCGAAGCCTATAAAGACTCGAATATCTTTTATATTTTTAAAGTATTTCTAGTTAACAATTATCTCTACCTTCTTTAGGTCTATACGGATCCCTTCTATAATAATTATATACCCTAGGTAGGTTACTTCTAACTAGTAGAACTTATACTTATCTATATTAAGCTGTAGACTATTCGCTCTTAAGGTTTTAAGAACTAGCTAGATACGTTACTTATAATCCTTTAGATTCTTACTAAATATTAGGATATCGTTGATATAGGTAGTATAAAATATATTAAGGTATAGTCTTAGCATGTTATTTATAAAGTACTAGAACATATTTAAAATATTAGCTAGGCTAAAGGGTATTACTAGGTATTTAAACAGCCCGTAGTATATATAAAAGGTAGTCTTCTATTTATCTCCCTTAGCAATCCTTAGCTTATTAAACGCGGCAATAATATCGAGTTTTATATAGTATTTAGCCTTACTAAGTTAGGCTAACATTTCTCAAATTAGTAGAATTGGGTATTAGTTCTTAATAGTAATAGTATTTAGAGCTCTATAGTTTACGTAGAATTAGAAACTACTTTTAAATTTCTTTATAAAGATTATAAATATAGCTACTAGTAACAAGTTTGCTCTAATAAATCCCTTAGATAAGTTCTTATTAAGGTACTTCCTTAATACTTTTAACTCGTTCTAAAACATCTTATAAAGTAGACTAAAGCTAGTTTATTTACTATTTTCTAGTTTAATCTTATAATCGTATAGTTGTTATTTAAGCAGCTTATCTACATCCCTATATAAGAAAATAGATAACAGGTTATAGTATTCTTTAGGCACTTTAGTAATAGGGTTAGTATATACCTTTAGAGCTAGAGCCTTATTAATATTAGCTATTAATACAGCGAAGATTTTATAGTTAGATTATTAGGAGAGTTAAACTAGTAGTATAGCGCCTATATAGTATATATCTAGCTATAGTATAGACTTTAGGTATTTAGGCTTAAATAGGTCCTTTTAACTATAATCTTTATCTAAAGTTAGATTGGTTTTAGTTTTAGGTTCTTTTAACTAGTATAGTATTTTAAGCAGCTAATAATTATATCGGGTATAGCTTAATAGGTAGAGTTTTAAATAGTACTATCTAGGCTTTAAGCTATATAAGGGTTATAAATTAGTTATTTTAAGATCTTCTTTTATATTAGGTTCGGGTAGTTTATAGTTTTTAATAACCGTTTAAGTAGCCTATTAGTAGATAGTAGTACTAGTAGATTATAAGTATTAAGTTAGGTATTAGTTAGTAGTAAAGACTAGCTGTTTATTCTTATAGTCTAGGTTTATATAATACTTATATATCTATAGCTATTCTAGAATTAACTAGTATTTTCCTAGTATAATTATATAGAAATATACTATCTCTAAATAGTTTAGGTATTAGAGGGTTAGAGTAACTAAGTAGAAGATAGTCCCCCTATAGAGAACTTCTCTATTAAAGCCGGTTAGGTATAAATTATATAGAAGTTATATCTTTTAGAGTTTTAGAGTATATATAAGGTCTCTATAGATATAACTATAACTAATAGCCCTAGTATTAATAAGAATATTAATATCTTACTAGACTAGATCTTAATAGATTAAGAAAGGAGCTAGGATTTAGTAGTTCTATAACTATTTCTATAGAAGCTGGTTCTATAGATATATAAAAATTCGGTATAAGCGCAGTTTTAAAAAGTAACTTACTTCTAAAATAGACCTTTTAATAATATTCTAGTCGGCGAGGCTAGCTATATTTAGGAGTAAAAGTAATAGTCTTATCTATAAGATAATAAGCGTGTTAAGGATCGGTTGGAGAATTAGTCGGAGGATTAAGAGTAGAACCTATAAGGTATAGTAAGGCTCTAAGACCCTTAACAGATTAATAGTAGAGGGGTGCTATATTCTAGCAAAATATATCCCTTACTACTATACTTATAACAGTATCTTTTATAGCGGCGTCTTTCTTATTTATTAGAGCCTACAGGTATATAACTAAAAGTATTAAATTCTATAACATTTAGGTCCTTCTAATAAGTAGTATAATACTTCGATTATTTGCGGTAGTTGCCGGGCAGATAATATAGGTTAATATTATATAGGGAAATTAGGTTAGCGTAGTCGTTTAGGGTGCTAGATATTATAATACTAATTATAGTACGGCAGAGCTTATTAGAGAGAGAACGTTGGAGATATATAATTTATCCGATCTTATTTAGTTCAGTATCTACAATCAGGCGTTAGAATTTAGTAAAGTAAGTAGGGAACCTACTTCGGCCTTATTTTAAGGTCTCTAGTTTACTCTATACTATAGTCTCCTTATTTCAGTTACTATAGGTAGATTTTAAGAAAGCGACTAAGCTGTCTATAGAGTTAATACCCTTATCTATTAATAGGTTAACTAATATTACTGGATCTTATTCTAGGCGGAAATAGGTATATAGAAGGCGGGTACGTTCGGTTAGGTATTAGTTAGCGTTTCCTTCTAGTTTATAGCGGAGCTTTCTAACAAAGTATAAAAGCTCTAAGCATTTACTAGAAAATATTAGAGGGTTAAGTAAGCGGTTAAAATAGAAATACGGGTTATACGTAGTTTTAGGCGGATTAGAGGTTAATACAGGCATCTATTTAGAAGCTAGGGTTATAGGCTAAGTCGGGCTAAGGGTGGGTAATAGTTCTATTACTATTAATATACTAGTAGCTAGTAAAGGGGTAGCTATTTAGCAGCTACTAAATTCCCTTTATATCACTTTAAGGTCTAACTTATAGCGGTTCTCTTAGGTTACTAAGACTTCTACTAGCATCTTGTTCTTCTACTATAAAGAGTCCAGCTTACCTTAAATCTCTTTAAGTATATTAACGAGCGCGTTCTCGTCTATAATATATAATAGTAGATAATATAATATAATATTATAGACGCTTATATATAGTTAGTTAATCGTACTTTAGGTAGTTAACTCTATTACTACGTGCTATATATAAATATCTATATTATATAGGTTTTTATAGAAGCTAGGTCTATACTACTATATAGGCTAGCTGGATCGGCGAAACCTTCCTCTATCGTAGTTAAGATAAGTCGGTTATATTCTAGCTAGCAGCTAATAGTTGTCGCTAGCAGCCGGTTCGGGTATTATAGTAAGGGTAGTATAGGTGCAGAGGTGTTGCGGTATTACCGTAATATTAACCGGTTAACTAAAATAACCTATTATATCTCTACTATCTCTATATAGACTATAGAAGACCTAATATAGGTCTAGATGCGCGATATTATCCGACTATATAATATTCTAAAGTTAGTAATATCTAACTATAGTATTCTAATAAAGTTAAAATCTTAGAAGACCTTTTACTATTATTTAGTATTTTAGCGAGGTTTTAGTTTAGCCTATTACCTAAAGACTAATAGGCTAATAGAAAGATAAAACTAGACGTTTAAGTAGTATTTATATTATTTCTACCACTTAAAGTAAGATGATTAAATAGTTTAACTATTTATAGTAGAGTTTATATATAATAATAGTACTTATATAACTACTACTATCTTACCTTTTTACGTTTACTATAGTACAGATCCTTAAAGGCCTAATTAGCTAGGCGAGCTTTTAAAAGAGGGAGAAGCTCCTTTAGTAAGAGGTATAGTAGCTAAAGTATTAGAATTATAAAGTAAATATAAAGCGAAGATTAGTACTATAGTAGCTTATTAAAAGAAATATGTAGATAAGAAAAGAATGTACTTATCTCTAGTAGTAGGAGATAAAATACTAGTATTAAATTAATATATTAAGTTAACCCGTCCTAAGAAGAAATTAGATTAAAAGTATTTTAAACCTAGTATAGTAATAAAAGTTATAATATCTATAATCTACTAGATTAACCTTTTAAAATTAGATAGTATCTATCCGGTATTTTATATATCTTTACTAGAGCTATATAATCTAAAAGAGTCTATTTAAAGTCTAGATAGCTTAATATAAAATACTTAATATTAATTTAGAGATAATATATATAAAAATAATTATATTATTAAATAAAAGTAAAACTCTATTAGAGTATAAGAATACTTAATTAAATAGAAGAATTATCTAGACTCTAAGAATAGTTAGGAACTAGGAGTA
The DNA here is from genome assembly GCA_010094045.1 of Lojkania enalia. NCBI lineage: Eukaryota > Fungi > Ascomycota > Dothideomycetes > Pleosporales > Lojkania > Lojkania enalia. The sequence continues at coordinate 62,506 of ML986630.1, forward strand.
AATATTAGTACTAATACTCTATAAGTATTCTAGAAAAAGAAAGGTATTAAATTAAAGAGATTAAATAAACCTATTAAAGACTGTAGATACTCTTTAAAAAAGAAGAATAATAGCTAAATTATTTTAAAGTATAACCTTTATATAAACTTTCTAGTTAATATAGCTACCTTTATCTAGTTTTCCTTAAATTAAGATTTTTTATAAGTATTTAATAGCGCTAGTACTAGACTAAAGTTATATAAATAAGGTTTAGGAATAAGTATCTATAAAGTTAGCCTTATATATTAATATAGGTTCTTTAGTAATTATAAGAAGTAGTAATTCCTACTATTAATACTAGAAGAACTATATTATAGTATATTATAGACTAGAATAGTATATAGGAGGCAGAAATATTATATTATTCTAAATATAGCGCTAATCTAGGCTATAAGATACTTAACCGAGGTATTATATCTATAGAAATGCTAGAGAACCTGTTAATATCTAAAAAAACTACTATCTACTAATATTTATATCTTACTACAACCTTTTCTCCTACTATAATTTAGTCGAGCCTTTTTAACAGGGTAAATAGGCTAAAAACGTTAGTATAGAATAATATAGTATAATATA
>ML986630.1:63570-80448 GCA_010094045.1 Lojkania enalia
TAGGCGATTAATTACTACTATAATCTAATTATATCCGGACTTATCTATAGAAAAATCTTTAAAGTTAATATATAGATACTATATTAGTTAATTTAATATAGGAAGTAAGTAGATAAAACCTAGAGTTTAGGTTTATATTAGATAAACTTTATAGTATAGGATATAATTCTATATATATCGTTTATAAGTAGCTTTTATACCCTTCTAATAGTACTTCTAGAATAATAACTAATAGGTTTTAGTAGCACTTAGGTATACGGAGGATACTTAGTTATAAGCCTCTTATATATGTTATATATAAAGGCCTGAATCTAATAGAATATATAAGCGATTATTATAGAAGAGTAGTCTATTCTCTATCTAATACTTATAGAGTAAAAGTATATATTCCTATATAAAGGAGGCTTAGTTTTCTTATAGTAATATATTAATCAACTCTAGAGAGTCTAATAATATAACCTACTCTTAACCTTTAATAATATTTAGTATAGCCGTTTAAGTTATTATTTAAATAATATAGGACTAGGCTAATTCAGTATTAATTTAGGGGTAAAGTTAATACGGTCTAAATAGGACTCTTAACTAGTTATTAGTTTAAGCTACTTTTAAGTTTTCTATATCTTATTCGCGATAACTGAGAATATCTACTCTAGTATTATTCTTATTTAGAGTATACTCGATTCGGAACTAATACTAAACTAATTCCTTAGTCTAATAAACTTAATAAGTATTAAGTACCTTTATAGTTATAAAATATTTAAGTAAGTAATAATTAGTATATACTAGAGTCCTAATAGCTACTAAAGTAAGTTTTACCCTCTATTACTTAAACGCAGTAATAATTGCGAATAGTTCTTTATTATAGATCTCCTAGTTTAGTTCTAAACTAAATAGAACCTTATTATAGAATACTATAGGGTACTATTTTCTGTTAGGATATTTCTATAATAGTACTCCTGCAACTACTCTATTAGAGGTATTAGTTTCTATTTTTATTTCTAACGTAGAGTTAAAGTAGTAGAAAGTAGGTATACTTAATAGGGCTAACTTTAATTTCTTAAAGGTAATATCACATTTTAAAGTCTATACGAAAGGGGTTATAAAGCTCTATAGTACGATAATTAGCTTTACGACACGCGAGAATTCCGGTATAAACTATTAGTAGAATCTAGTAAAACCTAAGAAAGATTTCACACCTATTATAATAGTAGGTAGCTACTAGTTATATAGTACTTCTACCTTCTCTAGGTTAACCTTAAAGCCTTTATTTAAGAGGATATAACTAAAGTATTTAGTTTAGGTAATATAGAATTTACTCTTCTTAATATCAACTTATAACCCTACTTAACGTAATCTCTTAAGAACTTTCTTAACGTAGATAGCATATATCACCTTATCTTTAGAGTAGATAAAAATATTATCTAGGTAAGTAATATAGAAGTTATTCAGGTAGTCGATTAGTATATTATTTATATAGCGCTAGTAAGTTACTAGACTATTATATAATTTAAAAGGTAGAACTTTATACTTATAGGTTCTATATTAAGTCTAAAAGGTAGTATATTCTTTAAAACTAAGGTTTATTCTAATCTTATTAAAGGCTGCGCGAATATTAAACTTAGTAAAGATTACTACTTTAGTAGGCCTAGATAAAAATTTATCTATATATAATATTAGATATATATTTTTATAGGTAAGAGTATTAAGTTTATAATAATCTACATAAATATATAGGTCGCTATTAGATTTACAAACATAAAGGATTAGAAATATAAAAGAGCTCCAACTCTACTTAATATACCTATACCGTAGATTATCTATAATATACTTTTTAGTTGCCTCTAGCTCTTTAATATTCTACTTATATAACAGGCTGTAACTATTAGGAAGGGGTTCTATAAGGATAATTTTATAATTATAAGGGTAGTATTCTAGTAATTAATAAGCTATAGTTTTACTAAATATATTCTAATATCTATAGTATTTAGATAGTAATTAGAGATTTACTAGTACTTTATTTTCAGTCTTATCTTCTAGCTCTAGGGCTTACTTATCTTTAATCAGCCGCTCGATTTCGTATAGAGACATAGAGAAAAACTCATTCTCTTTCCTCTTTATATTAAAGTAGAAAGTATTAGCTAAGATAAGAGTAATAATAGGAGAATAGACTTTCTTCGGATCGGGTTTAAACTTTATTATATATAGGCGTATAAGAGCTCTAAGCTTATTTAAACTATAAGCTATAAAAGACTAATATAGTTTTAACAGTTTTAGTAGACCCTTAATATAATAGATAGTCGGACTATAGAACTACTAATACTAGTCCTTTTCCTATAGAGCATCGCGTTACTAGATATCTAGCTCTATCTTCTTATTACGTGCTAGTTAAGTTAATTATATAAGAAGAGGAGGTAAAGAATTATAAGTAGTAGGATACTTAGAGGGCTATATAATCCGATTCTTATCCGTATCTAGCTGGAGTTGAAAATAATATAACTATTTAATACTAATAATATAATCCTAAGTATTTAGATCTATAATAATAAATAGATAGTTTTAGATAGTTCTCCTATTAATTTATAGGTGTAAGTAAATATACTAATTAACTAGAGTTTAGATTCGGTTCTAAAAACCTTTAATAGTAATTTTAAAGGGTAAGTACTATATTAATATATATAAGGCTTAGAAGAGCGATCTAGCTACTATAAAATTAAGGAATAGGAAACCTTAGACGCCTATATTAATAAGGGCGTTTAGTTATATACTAACGCTTTTTAAATATAGAATAGTAGGGATTTAGAAGTACTTTCTTCTAAATAAATATAATAAATTAATATTTAATAAATTATACTTACTTAAACCTAAGATAGAAAGTTTTCTTAAGTATCTCTATTTCCTACCTAAAAACTATTTAGGTGGTACTTATTTACGTCTAGGAACTTTTCTTCCTTAATCTCTTCTTATTTAACCTCTATTTCTTATACTCTAAAAACTATACATTTATTTATAAAGTATCCTAGTTTACTATAATTATAGTAATTACCTAGAATCGTATATCTTTTAGGTGCGAGAATCTTACTAGATAGTTAGAAAGCGATTATAATAAAATAAGGTATTAATACTAGAGTAGATTAGGGTAGTATTAGATTATAGGTTACCTTAAATAAACTTTTAAAAGCCTTCTAGTACTAATCTAAATTTATTTTAGCTATAACCTATAAGCTAATAGTTCGTTCTAGAAGGTTAGAAATACTTCTCCTTTCTATATCGTAGGCTGTTAAGTAGGTAACTATAGTATTAAAGAAGCCTTTCTATATAAGCTTAAAGCTAAGATTTAATATCTTTAAACTGGGGAGAATTTTATCCTATAAGTAGAAGAACTACTTAGATTAGGGTACGGATCCTCTAATAGCTGTATTAATAAAGCGAGCTTTAAAAGTTAAGAACACTTCTCCCTTATTTATCTTTAGGACCTAAAACGTCTATTACGCCTCTATCTCTTTATTACCTATAATAAAATATAATTATAGAAGTAAAATTATTTCTTTAGTATTCTTAAACTAATACTAGTCTGATTTAGCTAGGTATTTTAGCTCTAGATACTCTTTCGCAGTACTAGAGGTATATCTCTATACTAATACTATATATATATACTCTATCTAATAGTAATCTATATTAATCTTAAGTTAGTCTAGGATTAAAACTCGCTATTATTTAAATATAGATTTATTACTATCTATAAGACTTTTAATCTTAGACGTATATTTAGTAAAGTAGGTTTAAAGGGGCTTAAGAGTAGTTAAAAGGTTTCTTACTAGAGGAGTTATAAAAGTTTCCTAGTATATTATTAGTTCTAATTCGGTGGTTTATAGAAGTTAATTAGAACTAATAGTTCTCTATTATATTAAGCATGCGATCTCCTCCTATAAAATTATAATTTATTCCTTAAGGGTTAGTTTACTCTAATTTCCCTCTAAATTAGATAGGTTCTTTATTATAGGCTCTATAAAGAGGGGTCCGCCTATTATAAGGCCCCCTATAAGAGGTAATAGTTATTCTATACGCGTAGATAGAAGTTTACTCTTACTATAACTTATATATATATTAATTCTAGTATAGAAATTAGAAGGTAAATTATAGTTAGATATTAGCAGTTACCTCCGATTCTAATAGATTATTAGTAGTCTTTAAGTTTCTATCTAGACGTACTCTACGCGGCTTTTCTAAAAGCAATCCTAATTATAGAGGATAAGAAGTTCTAAACCTAAAGACTTTAGTTAATAGAAGGTTTCTAAAATCCTATCTAGGTAACTAAATAATTTAATATAATAGTATATAAGTATTATAACCTAAACTAAATTAAGTATATTTTAAACTTAGACGTATTTAAATAAACAATTAATACGATATTATTAAAGAGGCTGTTACTAATAGTATTAAGTTTTTCTATATAATATAATAGTATAGGTAAGATAATAGATCTAAATATAGTATAAATCTACTTAGAGGTATATAGAAGTATATAGGGGATTAGGGACCTAAGAATTCTATTAACACCTATAGGCCTTGTACGAAAGGATATAGAAGAACTACTAAGCTACTTATAAGGGAGTATACAACTATATACGGAAGGGAAAAGGGGTAGAACCGGGGGTAAGATAAGATAAGTAAAAAGCTTTAGAATAAAGTTATATATAAAGCTTTTTATAGAACGATTTCTTTATATTATTACAATTTATTTTTAAAGTATTAATATTCTTTAATTTTTTTATAGTAGATATTAATATTAATATTATATTAATTTAAAACTTTTTAAATAGACTATAGTAGTTAGTTATTTAATTATAAAAATTTAAAGCTTCTAATTATTCTAACTTTTAAAAATAATATCTATTTAAATAGCGTTTTTTAATATTATAATAATAGGATTAATAGAGTAGTAGATATATATAATTAATAAGATAGGTAGTATTAAATTAATAGAAGAGATAGGTTAAGCTAGATTTATAACTATAAATAGAAAAGAATAGAAACTATATAAAGTAGTATAAATAAATATATTAATAGTATATTATAATATTTTCTTAACCTTTTAGTTAAAGTATAGTAGGGGAATATATAGTATATAAGACTATTTAGTTAAAAGTTATATAGTTAACTAAATATATAACTTAAATTTATATTATATATACTATATTTATATTATATACTAATTAATTAGATATAATATAGTAAATTTAAAAATACAATTATATAATAACTAATAAAACTTTAGTACTTATATAGATATAAACTATAAAGAGAGTTTATAGGTAGCAAGCCTAACCGTCTACGGTAAAGGATACGATAAACGATAATATACGATTAATAAGATAAAATACCGATAAAAAACCGATAATCGTATAATTTCTATCGTTATATTGTTGACAACCCTATAGCCGGGAAAGTGTCAGGAAACTAATGTCTTAGCGCTGTAAACTTGTTACTGTAATATATAGCAAAAAATTTTTTCATTAGTTACGCTCGGCCGACTAGTCGCTTAGGTTACTGAGTGCTTAGCACTAGGGAGCTCGAACTCCACCAGTCGGCTTGGCTTTTTGACCAGTCAGCCGAGCTGCAACCTCCTGCCCGGCCACTGCCGAGGGTGATCCGTGGCGAATCCGAGGCCTGCCCCCGGAGGGCAATGCCTAAGGACCCGTTACACCGACCTTTATATCGCACAAAAGAGTTTTACAGGGTTCGTGTATTCAAGTTGCAGGGCTAGCGAGGCTATAGCGTGGATGTGGTTAGCTGTAACCTGCATCTTATGACGATCTCTTCCCCGGTACAATAGTGATGACGTCATTACCGGCTCGAAATGTAGAACCCCTTCCAATCGGCCCTGGGATGAAGAGTACTGCTAGCAGTCCCGAGAATTCCGCGCTAGGTCTTGGCCTCTAGTATCCGTTCCCGTAGAGTTATTTGATGTGAACTTTGTTGTGAGTGAAGTTCCAATTAGATATTGACGTTGGATAAAGAACGGGCATGCAGCCTCGCCATGATAAGATTCCTGTGAATCAGTTGGTCATGCGCTACATCCAAGCCGCCCAATTCAACAGCGAATCATCTTGCGTGATTTCTCCACATGCAAAAAAGCACCGAGAGCTGACGTGCTGCCTTTCCAACCCACCTTTAAGCAAGTTGTTCTCATGTCTACCATCTCGTGTGAAAGGTGTATCACAAGGCCCCACCGTAAAATTATTAATGCTGCCTACCTCCCGTTCCTACCTAGTTTCACGACTCTTTAAAGCGCCATGCCCGTTTCCCTCGCACAGTCCATCTCGTCCCGAATATAATTCTGAGCTATGGGAACGCCCAAGAAGCGACTCGTCATATGCTGCGATGGAACTGGCAGAGACTCTATCCGCGAAAGGAATGAATACCTTACAAATGTTGCAAGGTATGCCCGATGCATCAAAAGCACTTCTTCGGGTGGTGTCCTGCAACTTGTCTATTATCATGAAGGTGTGGCAATGCATGATGGAAAGTTTCAATATCGGGAAGCGGCAACTGGGCAAGGTAAAGATCCTCTTGCCGTCAAAGTTGATTTCTTCAAAGAATCCGATGAAAAGTCTAACCTTTGCGAACAGGCATACATAGCATGATCCAAGATGCATATTATTTCCTTTGCCTTAACTTTAATTTCGATGAGCTTCAGCACGACGAGATCCATCTCATAGGATTCTCGCGGGGCGCGTTCGCTGTGCGCGCCCTTGCATGCTTCATCGAGGATGTTGGCATACTCGCGAAGTCGCGATTAGCTCTACTCTCTATGGTATACAACGTCTGGCGGGGGCAAGATCTTGACAGGTTGAAGACTCATATCGAATCATGGGTGAAGAAAGGATACCTGAAGAGGGATATAGAAATCACGTCCTGCGGCGTCTGGGATACTGTCAGCGCAATGTACCCAGCCAAGGAGCTCGCATTCGTCTCGCCTCGGATTCCCAGGATACTCCGGAATGCGTTCCAGGCGCTTGCACTCCACGAGATGAGAACTGCATTTCCACCTATACTCTGGAACTATGAAGCATTGCACTCGGCGAATACTATTATCAAGCAGTGCTGGCTTGCAGGCGATCATTCAGATATCGGCGGTGGCCATTCTGACTCAGGTCTGGCTGCATTGTCGCTTCTCTGGATGGTGTCGCAGTTTCAGGAATACACTGAGGCTGAATTTGACGAACTTATGGTCCTTGATTGCCTCACACCACTCTATCTCCGCTGGCAAGAACAAGCACTTGTAAACTGGGAGGATGCTACCTTCTTCAATAAGCAAGAGTATATCCTACGTAGTCATATGTATACTAGAGGTGAGGCTTTCTCTCTATGGATTTCATATGATAATAAAGATAGCAGGCAATGTCCACGGGCCGGAATCGTGGACCACAAATCTTTGGCACCTGCCTGGTCAATCAAGTCGGTCAGCACGGGAGCCATTTCTCAACTTGGGCTTCCTAGCTGAAACAGCGCCGCGTCAGTCAAAAGATCATACAAGAGTTCCGAGTGTTGTAGAAACGACCATATCTGGTGTTAATAATATGATGAGTGCCCTGCGATTTTCTACCACAGGTAAGACTATGGGCTCAGAAGAAAAAGCCTTGGGCACAAAAATGGAAGGCTCGCTCGGTCGAACGCCACCCTGGCCTTGCATCCACTTTACGGTACGGATCCTAATGTCTCAGAGGAGCCAGAAATGTGATTTGCTTGGGCGTCTATCGAATGTTCGCGTTGGGGGCCACATTGCGTGGGCCGATGTTACTGGCACTCGTGGTTTCTTTGAGGATCCACCAACCGAGTGGGAGTCGTGGATATTTCGACAGTGGGTAAAGCGCGAGGAAGAGCTTTTTGGGAAAGATGCAAATCCAAGCAACGAACGCTTCTCTCGCATCCTGTATCCATTTCGCCGAGAATGTGAGAGGCCTCGAAAAGCGTTCTACACCCCTACTCGACGAGCATCTAGCGTCGATCGATCGTCAAGGATTAAAGATGCAGATGAGCTAGTTGCTGGCGGATTAGAGAAGGCAGTGGACTTGAGTGAAAGTCACTCATCGGCAGCAACATCAGTCCGGTCTGGTGTTCGGTACTATCTTGACTTGGATTATGAGTACTATGTTCTAGGCCGGTATGTGTCAGGAAAGGTAGTGTCGCAAAAATAGTATGTTCATATATACCCTTAAGTCTCTGCATGGTATTCTAAGTCAGAACTGTCTCTTTCTTTATGGCTCTCGTCAAGTAAGTATTGTGTTGCATGAACAAGGCAAAGGCAAAGGCAAGCAAATTCAGTCGTTGTAGTGGTTTCCATGCTCTCGCATTCAAATATCTCAGGAACTAAACTTTAATCTTCACAATCTCGCTCTCCGAATGCAGATGAGAAACCATGTTGCCCTTTAGAGAAGTGGATTCCAGAAGCTGCGCCAGATTCACGACTCACCAAGAAACCGCATACCTATTCCACCACGAGTGCATAGAACGTCGACTAATCGCTCACGACGCGTAACATCTAACCGAAGTATTCATTTTTCCTATCATTCCCGTGACTCCATACAGAGACTATATGGAATAGTTCTTCGGCTTCATTATGACTATCAATCTTCTACTACGAAACGCCTTACTAGTCTTTTCTACATGTATGTGTTGGAGGGTGGATATCGAGGTGATAGACCTCACAAACATCGGCGTTTGTAGACTAGTCCCGATTAGGACTAGCTCTGTTTAGATAGTTCTTCTAGAGAGCGCGCTTCACCAAGCAAGCAATAACAATATGCTTCCTCCATCTCTGTCTACCACAGCTCAACAGGTTATGAGCCCTCAGCCGTACTTCTAGCCTATAGTAAATTAGATTGATTATTATATCAATCCCTAGCTTACTATTACTAACTAATAGGTAGTCTAATAGTAGTATCTAGTTAATTAACCGAGCTTAGCTTGCGCTACTAATATAGAACGTAATACTATTATAGTAGACTATAAAGGAGTTATAAATCTAGTAAAGGATAGTAAGAATATTTTACTATAAGAAGATATCTTATAAAACTAAGTTATTAGTAAGGCTGCTAAGAATATTCTAGAAGGAGTATTTCTACTATCTAAGCGTAATAAGCTAATATACTAAAATCTACTATTATATTTAGATAATATAAAGCTGTAAATAGTAAGACTTATCTAGTAAAGTAATTTTAAGAATATTTAATATACTAATAATACCTATAAAATATAATATAACTAATTATAATAATATAAAGAAATTATTCTATAAAAAGTTTTATCTATAATTTTATCTTAAAGTTTTTTACTTATCTTATTCTACCCTTAATTCTACTCTTTTTTCTATCTATATATAGTTATATACTCCTTTATAAGTAGTTTAATAGTTTTTCTATATTCTTTTATATAAGGCTTATAAATATTAATAGAATTTCTAGGTCTCTAAACTTCTATATACTCTTATATATCTTTAAGTAGATTTATACTATATTTAGACCTATTATTTTACCTATACTATTATATTATATAGAAAAACTTAATACTACTAATAATAACTTCTTTAATAATATTATATTAATTATTTATTTAATTATATTTAAGTTTAAAATATATTTAATTTAGTTTAAATTATAATATTTATATATTATTATATTAAATTATTTAGTTATTTAAATATAATTTTAAAAACCTTTTATTAATTAAAATTTTTAAATTTAGAACTTTCTATTCTCTATTATTAGAATTACTTTTAAAAAAGCTATATAAAGTATACCTAGGTAGAAACTTAAAGACTACTAATAATCTACTAGAATTAGAGGTAACTACTAATATCTAACTATAATTTACTTTCTAATTCTTATACTAGAATTAATATATATATAAGTTATAGTAAGAATAAACTTCTATCTATATATATAAAACAACTATTAATATATAGTATAAGCGAGCTAATTACCTAAGCAAGCTGATTATAATACTAAAACTCTACTAAAATCGCGATAATTATACTTTATAATATTATACTACAACTAATAACTATAGAATTAATTTAGAAAGAAGCTAGAATATAACTTATACTTTAAGCTCTTTAATAAAATATAATACTAACTATACGTTATATTATATTAATCTATAATATCTCCTAAAGTATACTTAGTATATAAAGGTAAGAAACAGTTCTATAATACAATTACCGGCCTAATTTAATAAAGTTTAGTAAGATTAAGGAGTATATAATTATTTAGTATATACTAGATCTAGATATAAAAGAATTTCTACTATAGCTTACTACTATTTAAAATATAGCCAATTTACTACTAGCTATACACTCTACTAGCTAGATTAGAAAGAACTAGGTAGAGAACTTTATTAAATATACGCCTAAGCTTAAGGTTAAATTTAATTAAAAGTATAACTATTTAAAAGCTAAATATAAGGATCTTAAGGTTATAAAAGACTAGTTCTATCTTATATAGAATATAAAGGCTAAGTATAGTATTATTAACGAAGATATATACAACTTTAATAAATTAGGCTTTATAATAGGCGTAATATCGATAGAAGTAGTAGTTACTAGCTCTAAAAGATAGAATTAACTAAAGTAGCTCTAGCTAGATAATTATAAGTAGACTATAGTTATCTAGAGTATTAATATAATAAGATAGATAATACTACCTTTTATTATCTTTACAAACACCTATTACCTCTCTATATAGTATAAAGAAGATAATATTCTACTAACCTAGGCTATATAAGTTATTAATAATAGCTGGACGATAAATAATATTAGTATTAAATAGTTAAAGTACTTTAATACGTATATAAAAAATTGTACTATTAGTATATATTAATTGCTGATTCTTAATAGCTATAAGAGTTACAACTTATTTAAATTCAGGCAGCTCTATAAGAAAAAGAATATTATTACTTTCTATATACCTCTATATTCGTTATATCTACTATAACTACTAGATGTAGATTGTTTCTCGCCTTTAAAGACTGCGTATAGGCGCTAAGTCAAGCAGCTAATATACAGTTATATTAACTACATTATAAAAATCGAGTTCTTACCCTATTTTAAAGCAGCTTTTAACGTAGCAATTATAAAGAGTAATATCCTAAGTAGCTTTTAAGGCGTTGGCCTAGTTCTATTTAACCTAAATATAGTACTATTAAAGCTTAAAGTTTAACTATATACGCTAATACCTCTTAGGAGTTAAAAATACTAAGTAATCCTATTAAATTTAGGTCTTAATCTATATACGTTTAATTAAGAGTTTAAAAGTACCTAGATAGCTTACCTATTTTAATAGTAGAAGCGTTTAAATAGTTTATAAAGGGTGCTGCGTATATAATATATAAAAACGTACTATTACGCGCTTAGGTTACTAAGCTTTAAGTAGCTAATAAGGCTGCTATACAACGTTAATTGTATAAAAGAAAGCGTATATAGAAGAAAGGTAATCTAATAATTAAAGAAGGCGTTTAATTAACTACTCTAAAAGAGTTTAGCACTTATACTAATAGAAAGAAGGGTAGAAAGAAGGCGCGTGTTAATAGAGACTAGCTAACTTAAAGGTGCTGTAGGTAGTGCGACGAGGCTAGATATAACTCGCGGACGTGTAAAAATAATGCTATAGATATAGAAGAATAGGCTACTATACTATATAGTATAATAGAATATAAGAAAGTATAATATTTTGCGAAAAGTAGTCGCGATTTTAGTATGGTCTTAGCATTATAATCAGCTCGCTTTGGTGATCAGCTCGCTTATACTATACGTTACCTTTTATAAGGGGCCCTATAATAGATAAACCCCTCTCTATAAGACTTATAGTAAAGAACCTATCTAATTTAGAGGAAAATTAGAGTAAATTAACTCTTAAGAAATAAATTGCAATTTTATAAGAGGAGATTATATACTTAATATAATAGAGAACTATTAGTTCTAATTAACCTCTATAAACTACTTAATTAGTACTAATAATACGCTAAGAAACTTTTATAATTCCTCTAGTAAGAAACCTCTTAACTACTTTTAAGCCTTTTTAAGCCTACTTTACTAAATATATACCTAGGATTAAAAGATTTATAGATAGTAGTAAACTTATATTTAAATAATAGTAAGTTTTAATTCTAGACTAATTTAAGATTAAAATAGATTACTATTAGATAGAGTATATATATATAATATTAGTATAGAGATATATCTCTAGTACTATAAAAGGATATTTAGAGCTAAAATACCTAGCTAAATTAGACTAATATTAGTTTAAGAATATTAAAGAAATAATTTTACTTCTATAATTATATTTTATTATAGGTAATAAAGAAATAGAGGTATAATAGGCGTTTTAGGTCTTAAGGATAAATAAGGGAGAAGTATTCTCAACTTTTAAACCTCGCTTTATTAGTATAACTATTAGAGGATTTGTATCCTAATCTAAGTAGTTCTTCTACCTATAAAATAAGATTCTTCTCAACCTAAAGATACTAAATCTTAACTTTAAGCTTATATAGAAAAGCTTCTTTAATACTATAGTTGCCTACTTAACAGCTTATAATATAGAAAGGAGGAGTATTTTTAACCTTTTAAAATAAACTGCTAGTCTATAGATTATAATTAAAATAAATTTAGATTAGTACTAGAAGACTTCTAAGAGTTTATCTAAGATAACTTATAATCTAATACTACTCTAATCTACTCTAGTATTAATATCTTATTCTACTATAACTACTTTTTAATAACCTAGTAAGACTCTTATATCTAAAAGATATATAACTCTAGATAATTACTATAAGTATAGTAAACTAGAATACTTTATAAATAAATATATAGTTTTTAGAGTATAAGAAATAGAGGTTAAATAAGAGAAAATTAAGAAAGAAGAGTTTTTAGACGTAAATAAATACTACCTAAATAGTTCTTAGGTAGGAAATAAAAACGTCTAGAAAAACTCTCTATCCTAAATTTAAGTATAACTTATTAAATATTAATTTATTATATTTATTTAGAGGAAAGTATTTTTAAATTCCTACTATTCTATATTTAAAAGGTATTAGTATATAACTAAATACTCTTATTAATACTAGCACCTAAGGCTTTCTATTCTTTAATTCTATAGTAACTAGATTACTCTTCTAAGCCCTATATATATTAATATAGTACTTACCCTTTAAAATTACTATTAAAGGTTTTTAGGACTAAATCTAAACCCTAGTTAATTAGTATATCTACTTATACCTACAAATTAATAGAAGAACTATCTAAAACTATCTATTTATTATTATAGACCTAAGTACTTAGAATTATATTATTAGTATTAAATAGTTATATTATTTTTAACTCCAGCTAGATATAGATAAAAATCGGATTATATAGCCTTCTAAATATTCTACTACTTATAATTCTTTACCTCCTCTTCTTATATAATTAACTTAGCTAGTATATAATAAGGAGGTAAAGCTAGATATCCAGCAACGCGACGTTTTATAGGAAAAGGACTAGTATTAGTAGTTTTATAGTCTAACTATCTATTATATTAAAGGTCTACTAAAACTGCTAAAACTATATTAATCTTTTATAACTTATAGTTTAAATAAGCTTAGAGCTCCTATATACCTATATATAATAAAGTCTAAATCCGATCTAAAGAAAATCTATTCTTCTACTATTACTCTTATTATAGCTAATACTTTCTACTTTAATATAAAGAGGAAAGAGAATAAGTTTTTCTCTACATCTCTATACGAAATTAAACAGCTAATTAAAAATAAGTAAACTCTAGAGCTAGAAGATAAAGCTGAAAACGAAGTACTAGTAAATCTCTAATTACTATCTAAATACTATAGAGATTAGGATATATTTAGTAAAACTGCAACTTATTAATTATTAGAATACTACTCTTATAATTATAAGATTATCCTTATAGAACCTCTCTCTAATAGTTAGAGCCTGTTATATAAGTAGAATATTAAAAAGCTAGAGGTAACTAAGAAGTATATTATAGATAATCTACGGAATAGATATATTAAGTAGAGTTAGAGCTCTTTTATATCTCTAATCCTTTATATCTATAAGCTTAATAGTAACCTATATATTTATATAGATTATTATAAACTTAATACTTTTATCTATAAGAATATATATCTAATATTATATATAGATAAACTCCTATCTAGACTTATTAAAGTAATAATTTTTACTAAGTTTAATATTCGCGTAGCCTTTAATAAGATTAGAATAGATTCTAGTTTTAAAGAATATACTATCTTTTAGATTTAATATAGAACCTATAAGTATAAAGTTCTACTTTTTAGATTATATAATAGTCTAGTAACTTACTAGTACTATATAAATAACGTACTAATTAACTATCTAGATAACTTCTATATTACTTATCTAGACGATATCTTTATCTATTCTAAAGATAAGATAATATATACTATTTACGTTAAGAAAATTCTTAAGAGATTATATTAAGTAGGGTTATAAGTTAATATTAAGAAGAGTAAATTCTATATTACCTGAACTAAATACTTTAGCTATATCCTCTTAAATAAAGGTTTTAAGATTAATCTAGAGAAGATAGAAGTACTATATAACTAGTAGTTATCTACTACTATAACAGGTGTAAAATTCTTCTTAGGTTTTACTAGATTTTATTAATAGTTTATACCGGAATTCTCGGGTGTTATAAAGCTAATTATTATATTATAGTACCTTATAACCCCTTTTATATAGATTTTAGAATGTAATATTATCTTTAAGAAATTAAAGTCAGCCCTATTAAGTATACCTATATTCTACTACTTTAACTCTATATTAGAAATAAAAATAGAAACTAATACCTCTAATAGAGTAGTTATAGAAGTACTATTATAGAAATATCCTAACGGAAAATAGTACTCTATAGTATTCTATAGTAAGATTCTATCCGGTTTAGAACTAAACTAGGAAATCTATAATAAGAAACTATTTGCAATTATTACTGTATTTAAGTAATAGAGGGTAGAACTTACTTTAGTAGCTACTAGAACTCTAATATATACTAATTATTACTTACTTAAATATTTTATAATTATAAAGGTACTTAATACTTATTAAGTTTATTAGACTAAAAAATTAGTTTAATATTAGTTCTAAATCGAGTATACTTTAGGTAAGAATAATATTAAAGTAGATATCTTTAGTTATTATAAATAAGATATAGAAAACTTAAAAGTAATTTAAACTAATAACTAGTTAAGAGTCCTATATAAACTATATTAACTTTACCCCTAAATTAATACTAAATTAGTCTAGTCCTATATTATCTAAATAATAATTTAAGCGGTTATACTAAATATTATTAAAGGCTAGGAGTAGATTATATTACTAGACTCTCTAGAGTTGATCGATGTATTACTATAGGAAAACTAAGCCTCCTTTATATAGGAATATATACTTTTACTCTATAAGTATTAGATAGAGAATAGACTACTCTTCTATAATAATTATTTATATATTCTATTAGATTCAGGCCTTTATATATAACTTATATAAGAGGCTTATAACTAAGTATCCTCTATATATCTAAATACTACTAAAACCTATTAGTTACTATTCTAGAAGTACTACTAGAAGGGTATAAAGGCTACTTATAAACGATATATATAGAATTGTATTCTATACTATAAAGCTTATCTAATATAAACCTAAACCCTAGGTTTTATCTATCTACTTCCTATATTAAATTAACTAATATAGTATCTATATATTAACTTTAAAGATTTCTCTATAGATAAGTTTAGATATAATTAGATTATAGTAGTAATTAATCGCCTATCTAAATAAGCTATATCTATTTCCTACTATTATATAATTAATATATAGAGAATAGCCGAATTATTTATTTAATAGGTATACTACTTTAGTTATATACCCGAAACTATTATTTTAGACTAAAGACCTTAGTTTATATCTAGTTTCTAGTCTAAATTCTACTATATTTTAGGTGTAAAGATTAAACTATCTACTATTTATTATAAAGAGATTAACGGATAGATAGAGATTATAAATAAGTATATTAATTAGAGATTGTATTCTTTTATATTCTTCTACTAGAACAATTAGAGTTCTCTATTACTATTACGGTATCCTTATATTCCCCCTAATACCTATATATAGCATGCTCGCTTCAGTATATATACCTTTTTCTTCTCCTTTATCTTTCTACTTACCTCGCGTTCAGCTTACTCCTTAGCTATCCTCTTATATAACACCTAAAATCTATACGTAGTATACTATACTAAGTATTAGATAAGCCTTATTATCCCTACTTATAGCCTCTTATAATATTAAGATAGCTCGCATAGTTATATAGTAATAGCAGCTAGACAGCTGCTGCAGATCTTTAGATAGAGATCTTTATTATCCCTATTCGGATTTTTTCTTTCTTTCTAGCGATGTCTAGCCGGAATATTAGTCTAGTAGCTATCCGGCTGCTCGTACAGTAGTAGTAGTAGGAGCTCTAGAACCAGCTATCGTCCTCCCTTAATATACTATCGTCCTCCCTTAATATACTATCGTCCTCCCTTAATATACTATCGTCCTCCCTTAATATACTATCGTCCTCCCTTAACGTGCTATCGTCTTCTCTCTACTATAGTCTTTACTTCTTATTCTACCAGCTTCTCTCTATACTAGTTCCCCGTTCTATTAGTAATATAATAACTAACGTACTATATAAGCGAGCTGATCACCTAAGCGAGCTAATTATAATACTAAGACTATACTAAAATCGCAACTACTTTTCGCAAAATATTATACTTTCTTATATTCTATCGTACTATATAGTATAGTAGCCTATT
>ML986630.1:101155-156546 GCA_010094045.1 Lojkania enalia
TAGAACTACTAATACTAGTCCTTTTCCTATAGAGCGTCGTATTACTAGATATCTAGCTCTACCTTCTTATTGTATGCTAGCTAAGTTAATTATATAAGAAGAGGAGGTAATAGATTATAAGTAGTAGGATACTTAGAAGGCTATATAATCCAATTCTTATCCGTATCTAGCTGGAGTTAAAAGTAATATAACTATTTAATACTAATAATATAATCCTAAGTACTTAGATCTATAATAATAAATAGGTAGTTTTAGATAGTTCTCCTATTAATTTATAGGTATAAGTAGATATACTAATTAACTAGGGTTTAGATTTAGTCCTAAAACCCTTTAATAGTAATTTTAAAGGGTAAGCGCTGTATTAATATATATAGAGCTTAGAAGAGCGATCTAGCTACTATAGAATTAAAGAATAGAAAGCTTTAGGCGTCTATATTAATAAGAGCGTTTAGTTATATACTAACGCTTTTTAAATATAGAATAGTAGGGATTTAGAAGTACTTTCTTCTAAATAAATATAATAAATTAATGTTTAATAAATCGTACTTATTTAAGCCTAAAATAGAGAGTTTTTCTAGATGTTTCTATTTCCTACCTAAGAACTATCTAGGTGGTACTCGTTTATGTCTAGGAACTCTTCTTCCTTAATCTTCTCTTATTTAACCTCTATCTCTTATACTTTAAAAACTATATATTTATTTATAAAGTATTCTAGTTTACTATAATTATAGTAATTACCTAGAGTTATATACCTTTTAGGTATAAGAGTCTTACTAAGTAGTTAAAAAGCTATTATAGTAGAATAAGGTATTAATACTAGGGTAGATTAGGGTAGTATCAGATTATAGATTACCTTAGATAAACTCTTAAAAACTTTCTAGTACTAATCCGAATTTATTTTAGCTACAATCTATAGGCTAGCAGTTTATTCTAGAAGGTTAGAAATGCTCCTCCTTTCTATATTATAAGTTATTAAGTAGGCGACTATAGTATTAAAGGAGCCTTTCTATATAAGTTTAAAGCTAAGGTTTAGTATCTTTAGGCTAGGGAGAATCTTATCCTATAGGTAGAAGAACTATTTAGATTAAGATACAGATCCTCTAATAGCTATACTAATAAAGCGAGCTTTAAAAGTTAAGAACACTTCTCTCTTATTTATTTTTAGGACCTGAAACACCTATCGCGCCTCTATCTCTTTATTATCTATAATAAAATACGATCGTAGAAGTAAAATTATTTCTTTAGTATTCTTAAACTAATACTAGTCTAATTTAGCTAGGTATTTTAGCTCTAGATACCCTTTCATAGTACTAGAGGTATATCTCTATACTAATACTATACGTATATACTCTATCGGATAGTAATCTATATTAATTTTAAGTTAGTCTAGAATCGAGGCTCTCTATTATTTAAATATAGGTTCGCTACTATTTATAAGGCTTTTAATCTTAGATGTACGTTTAGTAAGATATGCTTAAGGGGGTTTAGAGGTAGTTAAGAGGTTTCTTACTAGGGGAGTTGCAAAAGTTTCTTAGCATATTATTAGTTCTAATTCGGTAGTTTATAGAGGTTAATTAGAACTAATAGTTCTCTATCGTATTAAGCGTATAATCTCCTCTTATAAAATTACAATTTATTCCTTAAGGGTTAGTTTACTCTAATTTCCCTCTAAATTAGATAGGTTCTTTATTATAGGCCCTATAGAGAGGGGTCCGCCTATTATAGGGCCCCCTATAGGAGGTAATAGTTGTTCCACACGCGTAGACGGAAGCTTACTCTTACTATAACTTACGCGTGTATCGGTTCTAGTATAAGAATTAGAAGGTAAATTATAGTTAGATATTAGCGGTTACCTCCAATTCTAATAGGTTATTAGTAGTCTCCAAGTTTCTACCTAGGCGTACTCTACGCGGCTTTTCTAAAGGCAATCCTAATCGTAGGGGATAGGAAGTTCTAAACCTAAAGGCTTTAGTTAATAGAAGGTTTTTAAAATCTTATCTAAGTAACTAAATAATTTAATATAATAGTATATAAGTATTACAACCTAAACTAAATCAAGTATATCTCAGACTTAGATATATTTAAATAAATAATCAATACGATATTATTAAAGAGGCCATTACTAGTAGTAGTAAGTTCTTCTATATAATATAATAGTATAAGCAAGATAATAGGTCCAAATACAGTACAAATCTACTTAGAGGCATATAGGAGTATATAGGGGATTAGGGACCTAGGAATTCTATTAACACCTATAGGCCTTATATAAAAGGATATAGAAGAACTACCAAGCTACTTATAAGGGAGTATATAACTATATACGGAAGGGAAAAGGGGTAGAACTGGGGGTAGAATAAGATAAGCGAAAAGCTTTGGGATAAGGTTATATATAAAGCTTTTCGTGGAACGATTTCTTTGCATTATTACACCTTCCAACTTTTAAGAACGCATTTTTTAATATATTTATATATAAGAACTATTAAAAAGCCTTTAAAGTAATAAGAATTATTCCTCTAAACGCGTAGGTTATATTAAATTACCTTAACATATAACTATATACCCTACTAGAACTACTTTTATAAGAAGACTTCTAGTAGTCTAAAACTCTAAGTAATATATATAAATTTAGGTTATAATTAATACTTATATAAAAGTCCTTTATACAATTATTAAAAAAGGTATAAGAAGGATTCTTACAGCCTATAAAAGGTGCTAAGTTAATACTATATCAGAATACGCTTCTTTAAGCTTACAATTCTAAGCTTAAAAGGTAATTAGAAGAAGTAACTAAGTGTAAAACGCGTAAAAGAAAGTATATTTAGTATAGTAGTATAGTATTATATAGTAAGGGATCTTTATATATAGCTGCTGAAGTATCTATTAGCTTTCAGCCCTTTAAGAAGACTTGTAGTGCTGATACTTAAGAAAGAGCTCAACCAGCTTAACGCTACTATAGTAACTGTAGTAAGACTGGATATAACGCTCGTATATGCCAAAAGGGTAGTAGGGAAAATTCTAAATTAGATGAAAGTATATTATATGTAGGATCTCTTATTAGTATTAAGTAAATTAACTTTTCGTATATGGTGTTCGTTGCGCTAAGAAAAAGTAGCCGCTTTAATGGTTTGGCCGCTTTAATAGTAGAATACGTTACTATATGTTATGGGGATTTTCGGCTAGTCTGCCGAGCTGTATCAGATATCGACGTACGATATCACGGTTGATATCACGCCGGATATCACGCTGGATATCAGCTAATATACCCCTTTTTCATGTACATAAATATAGCCCGCTGGCCATCTTCAATCAACTAGTTCAGCTCCTCATCTCCCTCCCTGAGACAAGATTCGCCTCTCACCACACTATATATAATCGGTACCCTCTTCCTCTAATTTTAGAATTGCTAGAGCATCTAGTATAAGTTAAGTACTATACTAAGCTTAATATTAGAAAAGCTTACTATCGAATTAGAATAAAGGAAGAAGATAAATAGAAGACTGTATTTTATACTAGATATAGTTCTTTTAAGTATACTATTATACCGTTTAGCCTAATAAATATACTAGCCTAATTTTAAGCGTATATTAACTAGACGCTTATTAGCTTTATTAATATAATATATATTATATACTTAAATAATATTTTAATATTTTCTAATATAGAAGAAGAATATACTAAGTATATTAAGGAAGTACTTTAAAAACTATATAAGGCTAAGCTCTTTATAAAACTTAGTAAGTATAACTTCTATATTAGAGAAATAGACTACCTAGGGTTTATTATTTACTCGAAGGGGATTGAATTTAACTATTTCTAGTTAAAAACTATCTAGAATTAGCTAGTTCTATAAACTATTGTCACGAGAGGCTACGAGTAGGGACGGCAAGGCTTATCTAACACTTGGTATAGTATGCTACGTACAGATCTCAGGTGTCGTATAAGAGGATAGCTAAGGAGCAAGCTGAACGCGAGGCAAGTAGAAAGATAAAGGAGAAGAAGAAAACACGTGCGCTGAAGCGAGCGCGCTATATACAGGTGTTAGAGGGAACGCGAGGATACCGTAACAGTACCCCCCTCTTCAGAAAGTAGCCGCAATCAACGATTGTGGCTGCAATATAGGGACCTAGTACAACTAGTTGTCTGTTTTGTATAGGGTAGAACTGTTTCTAGCTGGCTGGCGTCTAGTACGACGAGCGATATACTGAACAAGCTTAATATAGTCGTCGTATTACTAATAGAACGGGGAGTCGTTTAACTCTTTAAGGAGCTGGCGGAACGGGAACTAGCGTCTAGTACGACAAGCGATATGCTAAACAAGCTCAACATAGTTGTCGTATTACTAACGGAACGGGGAACTGGCGTCTAGTATAACGAGCAATATACTAAACAAGCTCAACATAGTTGTTGTATTACTAACAGAACGGGGAGTCGTTTAACTCTTCAAGGAGCTGGTAGAACAGGAACTAGTATCTAGTACGACAAGCAATATACTAAACAAGCTCAACATAGTTGTTATATTGCTGACAGAACGGGGAACTGGCGTAGAAAGAAGCTGGCGGAATAAGGAGCGAAGACTACGGTGGAGAGAGAATGATAGCGCGTCGAGGGAGGACGATAGTAGTTCTAGAGCTCCTACTACTGCTGCTATACGAGCAGCAGGATGGCTGTCGGGCTGGTAATCTAGCTAGACATCGCTAGGAAGGAAGAAAAAATCCGGATGAGGAACAACAAAGATCTCTATCTAGAGATCCGTAGTAGCTATCTAGCTACTGTCACTGTATAACTGGGCGAGCTATCCTAATATTACGAGAGGCTACGAGCAGGGACGATAAGGCTTATCTAACACTTGGTATAGTATGCTACGTACAGATCTCAGGTGTTGTATAAGAGGATAGCTAAGGAGCAAGCTGAACGCGAGGCAAGCAGGAAGATAAAAAAGAAGAAGGAAGCACGTATGCTGAAGCGAGCGCGCTATATATAGGTGTTAGGGGGAACGCAAGGATACCGTAACAACTATATAAGATATATAGATCTTTATTAGATTTATAAACTATTATTATAGGTTTATTATAGGATTTTTAAAGATTGTCTTACCTTTAATAAGATTAACCTAAAAGGGGCTAAAGGCTACTAAAAGAGGCTATACCTAGAGAAGAGAAGAAAATTAAGAGCTAGATATTAGTTAGAAAGAACTAGAGGCCTTTTAATAGTTAAAGAAAGCTTTTTTAAACGTTTCTATTCTAGCTTATTATAAGCTAACTCGGCTTATAAGGGTTAAGGTTAATACTTCTAGGGGCGCTATTTTAGGAATTCTTAGCCAACTTATAGAAGAGTAAGTAGGTAAGATAATATAGCGACCTATTAATTTCTTTTTAAGAAAGCTTAGCGCGATAGAGTATAACTATAATATATATAACTAGGAACTACTCGTAATAGTAGAAAGCTTAGAGAACTAGCGTTAGTACCTATAAAGAGTTATATTTAACCTTTATATAAATTATAATAACTTCTATTAGTTTATAGAAATAAAGACTTTAATCTATTAATATATATAATTATATCTTAAGCTTACTAAGTATAATTATAACCTTATCTACTAACCTAGTAAACTTAACCTAGCTGATAGACTATTATATTAACTAGACTATATAAAGGAAGCGCAGGCATTTTTAAAGAAGTCTAATATAAGATATATTAAACCTATACGCGCTAAGATTAGCCTAAAAAGAGTAGAAAGAACCGATTTAGATTAGAATAATAGTATTAAGATTTTTAAGGTTTTAGCGGTATTAACCTATATATAGACTATTTAGAAAGGTTTTTCTCTTACCTAAAAAGTAGAAGAGACTCCTTTCTTAGATTAAGAATACTATAACAGCTTAGAGTAGACTAAAGAAGGTAATAAAGGGAAGATAGAATTAATAATACTCTAAAAGAGGTAAAACGCCCTTAATTAGATATATAACTATTCTATAATAGGTTATAGAAGATAGATAAAAATATATAAGAGAGTGTTATATTAATTTTAATAAAAAAGTATAAGAGATAATATTAAGGCCTATTATTAGGATTATTTAAAGTATAGAAGAGTAAAAGCTTTTAGATATAAGCCTTATAGCCTATTATAACTATTACCCGTACTAAATAGACTATAAAAGTAAGTTATGTTCGACTTTATTATAGAACTTCCTCTAAGTCTATTTCTTAGCTAAATATACAACTTAATTATAGTTATTATTAACCGGTTAACTAAAATAACCTATTATATTTCTACTATCTCTACCTAGACTATAGAAGACCTAATATAAGTCTAGATATATAATATTATCCGACTATATAGTATTTTAGAGTTAGTAATATCTAACCGCGGTATTCTAATAAAGTTAAAATCTTAGGAAACCTTTTACTATTATTTAGTATCTTAGTAAGGTTTTAATTTAATCTACTATCTAGAAACTAAGAGGCTAATAGAAAGATAAAACTAGACGCTCGAGTAGTATTATATTATTTCTACTACTTAGAGTAAGATAATTAAGTAGTTTAACTATCTATAGCGGAGTTTACGTATAATAATAGTACTTATATAACTACTACTATCTTACCTTTTCGCGTTTACTATAGTATAGATCCTTAAAGATCTAATTAACTAGGTAAGCCTTTAGGAGAGTAAGAAGCTCCTTTAGTAAGAGGTATAGTAGCTGAAGTACTAGTATTATAAAGTAAATATAAAGTAAAGATTAGTACTATAATAGCTTATTAAAAGGAATATATAGATAAGAAGAGAAAATACTTATTTCTAGTAGTAGAAGATAAGATACTAGTATTAAATTAATATATTGAGTTAACCTATTCTAAAAAGAAATTATATTAGAAGTATTTTAGACCTAGTATAATAATAAAGGCTATAGCGCCTATAATCTACTAGATTAACCTTTTAAGATTAGATAGTATCTATCTAGTATTTTATATATCTTTACTAAAGCTATATAACCTAAAAAAGTTTATTTAGAGCCTAAATAACTTAATATAAGATACTTTACGCTAATTTAGAAATAATATAACGTATTCTACCATCGAAGTAGCTAAACTATTAAAGCGGCCACTTTTTCTTAGCGCAACGAACACCATATATAAAAAGTTAATTTACTTAATACTAATAAGAGATTCTATATATAATATACTTTCATCTAATTCAGAATTTTCCCTACTATTCTTTTAGCACGTACGAGCGTTATATCCAGTCTTACTATAGTTACTATAGTAGCGTTAAGCTGGTTGAGCTCTTTCTTAAGTATCAGCACTATAAGTCTTTTTAAAGGGCTGAGAGCCTATAGATACTTTAGCAGCTACGTATAAAGATCCCTCGCTATATAATACTATACTACTATACTAAATATACTTTCTTTTACGCGTTTTACGCTTAGTTACTTCTTCTAATTACCTTTTAAGCTTAGAGTTGCAAGCTTAAAGAAGCGTATTCTAATATAGTATTAACTTAGCACCTTTTATAAGCTGTAAGAATTCTTCTTATACCTCTTTTAGTAATCGTATAAAGGACTTTCGTATAAGTATTAATTGTAACCTAAATTTATATATATTACTTAGAGTTTTAAACTGTTAGGAGTCTTTTTATAGAAGTAGTTTTAGTAGGGTACGTAGTTATATATTAAAGTAATTTAATATAACCTGCGCGTTTAAAAGAATAATTTCTATTACTTTAAAGGCCTTTTAATAGTTCTCGTACGTAAATATATTAAAAAACGCGTCTTTAAAGGCTGGAAGAAAGCCTTCTTTATTAATATAGTAGACGCGTTAGTACGCTAAGTCTTATATACGCTGTAAGTACTTTAGTTTTAATAGTAAGAAGTAAACTATATTAAGAGGCTGAAGTATATATAATAAATAAGAAGGTATATAAAATATTAGGATCTTTTATATAAGGTAGTAATTCTTAAATTCCTAGTTAAGGTAGCTTTTATAGCTGTCTAAAATAAGTAGCTTATACGACTCTACCTAACATATCTTTATATACTTATTAAAGTACTTTAGCTACTTAAGACTAAGTATATTATTTATCTAGCCGTTCTTAGAGACTGAAATTTTCCAATTGTATAGTATACCTACTTTTTTATACTATATAAAGATATAGACGCGTCCTTTATAAATAATAAATGGTAGGGTCGCGTACGCAGCAGCGTAGATATTCTAGATAACTATAACCTACTTATAATCGCCTAGCTATATAAGAGTAGACCTTATACGATGTTCTAAACCTGTAACAACCTTTATAATACTAATAACACCTATTTAAAAGCCTGTCTTATTAAAGTTGTGGATATTATTATTATATATGCTATATTTCGCAATTATATCCTATATAAGCTTAAACTACGTGTTAATAACCTCTAGATTCTCTTATTTTATTCTTTAGCAATTCTTTACTCGATTAAAGGCTGTTTTAAGCTCGTTTATATGTGCTATAAATCGTTTAGGCTAATTCTTTCTTATAGGTGTTCTACTATATACGCCCAATAGTTTATCTGCTATATCTACTACCTTATATAGCCAGGGCGTAAATCCTCGTAAATTAAGGTTAAGAATATATTGTACGATTGTTTATTCTTCGGTTACTATAAGCTTCTAGTAATTTAGTTGTATATAAGAGCGAAACGCGATTCTATAAAGTCGAGTAGAGAGTCGTTAATATTATACATTAAAAGCTATAGCAACGCGTCATACGCTCTTAAACTAGCCTAATTTATACGCCTGTAAGATAAGCTCAATTCTACCTTCTTATTAAATTAATAGAAGGTCGCGTTGTAGATTTATTATAGTTCGTACGTAGTATTTGTAATGCTAAGAAAAAGTAGCCGCTTTGATGGTTTAGCTGCTTCGATAGTAGAATACGTTATATAAAATTAATCGTATTATTAAATAAAAGTAAAACTTTATTAGAGTATAAGAATATTTAGTTAAATAGAAGAATTATCTAGACTCTAAAAATAGTTAAAAGCTAGGAGTAAATATTAGTACTAACGCTCTATAAATATTCTAGAAAAAGAAGGGTATTAAACTAAAGAAATTAAGTAAACCTATTAAAAACTGTAAACGCTCTTTAAAAAAGAAGAAGAATAGCTAAACTATTCTAAAGTATAACCTTTATAATAACTTTCTAGTTAATATAGCTACTTTTACCTAGTTTTCCTTAAATTAAGGTTTTTTATAAGTATTTAATAGTACTATTACTAGACTAATATTATATAAATAAGGTTTAGAAATAAGTACCTATAAAGTTAGCTTTATATATTAATATAGGTTCTTTAGTAATTATAAAAATCGGTAATTCTCGCTATTAATACTAGAAAGACTATATTATAGTATATTATAGACTATAATAGTATATAGGAGGCGGAAATATTATATTATTCTAAATATAGCGCTAATCTAGGCTATAAGATATTTAACCGGGGTATTATATTTATAGAAACGCTGGAGAACCTATTAATATCTAAAAAAACTACTATCTACTAATATTTATATCTTACTATAATCTTTTCCCCTATTATAATTTAGTTAAGCTTTTTTAATAGGGTAAATAAGTTAAAAGCGTTAGTATAGAATAATATAGTATAATATAGTCTAGATTAACTTATAGAAGACTTTATTTCCTTTACTTTAGTATATTTATTATTATCTATATTAAGAAGATTCTCTTTAATCTTATACTTACGTGCTATACTAATCCTAGTATAGTCTTAGCTAGTAAGTTTAATTCTAGATAAGGTTTTCCTATCCTTACTATTATAGGCGAATAGAAAGTTAGAATCTTTCTTACTAAGCTTAAATATTACTATTATTACTAGAATATATAAAAAAGAGCTAGAATATATATTTAAGTTTACTTAACTACTATTTAGATAGTATTTTAGACTTTTTAAGCTAGTTAAATCTTATTACTACTAATATAGGTAGTAATAAGAGCTTTAATAACTTAATTAACCTTTATAATATACTGTAGTATAGATAGATCTAGCTATAGAAATATTAGCTGTAAGTAGGTTAGAGTATACTATATTAGCCTAGAATATACTTTAAAATAATTCTTATTATTCTTTTTAAAGTAGTAGAAATAGATATTATATTAAATACTTTTATAGAGATATTCTACTATAAATAGGTCTAAAAAAGTGAATTTACAGTTACTATCTGCTTCATATAGCTTACCGCGAGCTAGACGCCTTAGATAGTAGAAATAGTAGATAGTATAGAGCTTCTTACTCTTAGCCTCCTTAATATAGCGCTTCTAGACTAGAGTAAGCACTATATTATACGCTATAGACCTGTTAAGCGTAAATTAGCTGTTTATAAACTAGAAAGGCGTTAAGAAAGGCGCGAGAAGAGTATATATAGAGGAGTATAGCGAGAATAGAAAACTGGGCGGCGGGCGGCGCGGGCAGCGAGTATACGTGTCTACTAGCCCTTATTAGCTATAAAGTACTCTATTATATCCTATATAGAGCTATAATAACTGTACTAAATACGTAGCTAAAAACTAAGAGAATTATACTTACTAAAGCGGTTGAGAAAGTATAAGGATTAAAGAAGTAGAATAGATAGGAGGAGTAGCATTTTTATAATCAGCGTTTACTCTACTAGCACCGTTTACTTACACCGCTCTAGGCAGCAAGTAATAAAGATTCTCTAAGGGTCGACCTTACTAGATAAAAATAAAAGTAGTAGTAATAATATATTACTTAACTTAGAAGGAACTCTAGATTATATAATAGTACCTATCTTAAGGTAGCTCTACTAGTCTATTCTAGTAATATTTGTCCTCTATAAGCTGTCGCGACGATAGCCTTCTAAGAAGGAAAATAATATAATATCTTATAGCTTTAAATTATAGGTTAATAATATAGAGTTACCTAACCTAGAGTTAAAATAGCTAAATTACACCCTATAAAGATAGTAGTAATTCGTCTCTCTTTTATTAGCTATTTCTTTTCTAAGAGAACTAAATATACGAGTAGATAGTTAAATTTCTCTAGCACTCTCTCTCCTCCTATAACTAGTAAGCAGTACTGCTTTACTCAGGCATTTATCACCCTTAGCTCACCTACCCCTTAGGCTACTTACCTGCTGCTTAGTCACGTTCCCCTATACTCTACTGATAGCTAATCGTACTTATTTATAAGTCGGATAGACACTTACAATTCCGTTAAGTCTAGACGAGAAGGATTCTTAAAGGTAGGTTTTAGGCTCTGGGGCGCGTTTTGGAAAGGGGACGGAATTGTCCCCTAAGAACTGGGGACGAAATAGGCCCCCTCGCCATGCGCCCCCCAGTGTCCCACGATACAGCGCTATCTCTCTTTACTAAGGTGGCTTATGCTATACCTTTATACTATAAAGGTACTGTTGTGCTGCTGGGTTAAGCCTACCTAACTACCTCAGCTATTACTATAATACTATTGTCTTCTTAGTAGTATTACTACCAGTTTTAGAACTTCGTACTATTTATTATTCTATTTCTTATACTGCAGCTTCTCGTACCGTTGAAATACCGTAGAAGATTTTGCTAGAAGCCTTCTTTAAGCGTACTAGTTAGAACGTAGCTATAGAGAAGAAGAAAGATATTATCAACAGAAAACAGGTTCTAAAAGAACTTTAGCTAAAGATAAAGAAAAACTACGAGCGCGCGTTGGCGCTATAGAATTAGTAAGTTTATAATAGTATCTTTAAACCTAGCACACCTCGCTAATAAGAAATTTTAATACTAGATATAAGAAGTTGAATCTAGGGGTAAATCTAGATAATATTAAGATATCTAAAAACTACGTTATATCTATTATACTTAGAATTAAGGGTGGGTATAGTATTAAAAAGCTAGGCTTATAGACCGTAGTCCAGTACTACAAAGATTTTACTGCTGGCTAGAGGCGAGCTAGGATAGAGGAGGAATAGGAAAATGAGGAGAAGAATAAAGAGGGCGAGAAAGAGGAGCTGGTAAAGGTAATAAATCTAAACGTAATACTGTCTACTTTAAATATAAGTCTACTGCCGCTACCCAGGCGTTTTATAGCATTAGTACTAATTACATAGGATAGTTTATTAAGTATAAGCTATATAATATTCTCGAGCTACCCTATAGAAAAAGGCTGCGACGATACGGCTTACAAATCTATTTTCTTTACCTGGGAATGCAGTGGTAGAAGAACGATTAGTTCGTGCTTCTAAAGCTGGGGTGTAAAGTCGAGATATAGGCTCTTACTATAGCCTATATATTTAGCACTTTAAGGATTGGCGAATATATAGAATCTATATATTACCTTAGATCTAGTAGAGGCTTATACTTTTAGGTAAGTCCGTCTTAACGTAGCTTATATAAATTAACAGCGACGGGTTAGGATACAATTTTTACTATCTTCCGCAACAAATATAACAACGTAGAATTTACTATACTATTTAAACGAGACGTAAAGTATATAACGTTTACTCTAAATAAGAGGTAAAACTATTCCTTATTACGCATGCACCTATGCTAATTATAGAATAGACTAGAGTACGTGTTGTATAAAGGTGATGAAGCTTGCCCTCTTTTTTATAATCTGATGCTTATAATAGTTGCTATATATATCGCGAGAAATGTATTTAGAGATTATAAATTGATAGATAAGGTTCTAGTATTAGAACCTCTAGAAGACGAGCAAATAATCAAACTCTACTAGAACCTAAACATCCTAGATCTACCGTTTTTCGAGGAAAGTAATAGGAAGATAGAGACCGCAAGCGCATTTAGCTGATATCTTTAAGAATAGAGCTTTTATACTAGCTATAACAAACCCCCAACGGTGTATAATTTTAGAGTAGAGGGTCTGATCCTTACCGGTATATATACCGTCCTATACTCTATATACCTAACTCATATTGTGTATAGATAGAAATTATTTGTAGGATATAAGAATAAAGTAGGGTAGATACTATAACCTAAGCGTGTATCATGATTATTATATAGCTAATAATACCGGAGTAGACGGTTAGGTAACCTTCTTCTACGATAAAGACTATTGTACGGATATTACGGACCTTTTCCGTTCTTTGCTTATTACTCAGAACCTAGAGCTGTAGTAGTTGCTGCTAGTAGAAAAGTAACACGAGCTTAAGCAGAGCACCGAGTTTAAGGATATTAAAGTAAAACTTAAATATTATTCTTCATCGGACGACATACTATTAAAGACTTAATGTAAGAAGTTGCAGGCCTGGAAACAAAAGTTGATTTTAGAAGCGTTTCGTAGGTGTTGGGGAGAACAGCCTAATTAACCCGCAAGTAAAGTTGACGCCTATATAAAAGAATGTACTAGCCGTTATAGGACTATATTCTAACGAGCGCGCAAACTTATACTAGTACGTAACTATCTAGCGTCTAGCATATTTGTCGAGGCTACTATACGTAGCGATGTAGGTAAAGCTGTCCTCTAAGATCTGATCGAGCTCTATTTATAAGAAGAGGAAGTAGTATTTCAACTAGGTCTTAAGCTAGACAAATACTACTGTCTGAAAACAGGTTTTACGTGAAAGATTGACAGGTATACAAGCCTACCTACTGTTTATAAGTGGCGTCTAATGAGAATTTCCAATAGTTAACCGGTTGCTGTACAGTGGAAACATATATACAGTTGCTATTAGAAGTAGCTTAAGAAAAGTTACGAGTTTATAGAATTTTACTTCCTCTACAGCAAATGGTTTGTTAATTAAGAGGAATAGAACGCTTATTACTAAACCTATTTAGACAAGCCTAAAACAATCCTTATAGAGTGCAACCTACTAATCTATAGAAGAATACTTGCTACTCTAGGGTTCTATCCTAACTGTTTAGGCGATAATTTCTTACCCCCTAAAATGCGAATGTGGTAGTTCCTTAAGATAGCTAAATAGAAAGACTATATCTATAATTAGCATTCCAAAGATTCTAAGTCGCTGGTATACCCTCTAAGTAAGCTCTATTATAGAGAGTTATTTATATTATTATAAGAGCTCTAGTTTTATCTTAAAGATATCTACTATATCGATTTTAGGAGTACCCTTAAAAGGTCTAGGTTAGCGGGCGAAGGTAGACCTAAACTAACTAAGCGGATATATATTAGTAGAAGACAGCTGTTAGAATAGAAGACGAAAGACCTAATATATAAATTTGTCGACGAAAGTAATATAATTTAGAACTAAGGGAAGAGGTTAACGTCCTGTCCTACTCTACTTAAAACCCCGTCTTCTACTAGTTTAGGCTTCTCGCCAATCTTAGAAATTATATTAGACTAAAACGAAAGCGAAGATAATATACTACTATCCTCGTGGTATAGCGAATCGAAGAATAATCCTAATAATAAAAATGCTCTTAGTAATAAAGCTGATGATGAGGATTAGGAGTATATTAGTAAGATTAACTATCTAGTAAGCAATTACCTATAAACTGACAGATAAATAGATGATATTACATTTTCGGAAACTGGAGAAGCTAAGGTAAATAAGTAAAATGATAATTTCTAGAGTATAAGTTTTTATAAGGAGTTGTAGCCTAGGCTTTAGTATGAGTATACTCTAGCGGCGCACCCCCTGTCTAAACCGGCTCTTTCCACCTAAAGGTATAAAGAAGACGAATATAAGGTTGAGCAAGTTCTAGCAGCCCGTATTTTTAGGAGAGGGAGAAAGCTTAAATACCGTGTAAAATAGCTTAGCTATAACAACGATCTGAAGTAGTATAACGCAGCTAACTTTAAGAACAGCCTATATAAGCTCTATAACTTCTATAGAGCCGATTTAACCCGACCCGGACCTCTATAAAGGCTGGATTATTAGATACAGTGCTGGAAGGAGAATAGGAATGCTGACGACCATCCAGATGATAATAAGCCGATAAATAGGTTAGTTAAGTGGTGTAGAAAACTTTACTAAGAAGGATTAGAAGTTAGATATTAGTAGAATATTTTACTTAGATCGTAATTATAAGGTAGGTATAGGTAGAAAGTTTTCGCAGATTCGAATAGTCTTAGTATATAGTTTAACGTTAAGCGTAGGTAGCGTAGAAATCGTATAAGCCTTAGTATTACTACTAGTTAATATATAGTTATTAGTTCGACCTATAAGATCTTAGTTAGACTTATTGCTAGGTTTAACTTAGACTTTCTAGATTATATAGAGGTGCTTAGGCCGGTGTTAGATAAATAGAGGATAGAGCGATAGTATTATCGGATTGTCTATAAAGACAGTATTCTCTCTATATCGCCCTTATTTAAGATACGTTATTTTTATTATACTGAGCTTGCCTAGTTAAAGCTATTATTCTGTATTATTCTTCTACTATAGTAAGCAACGGTTTATATTTGTAGGCTGGAGTGGTTAACAGCGCTTAGCTTATAGTATCTATTAGGAAGGGCTGTAGGCGTGTTTTTAAGATATATAGGGTGAGGTAAGCAGGTCGGCGGGCTATTCGCGGATAACAGCGGAGCTGAATATTAGGAGAGTGCGAGGGTACTGGATGCTTCTAGAGTAGTAACTAGGTAAGGTGCTAGGTATATAGAGTAAGAATAGAGGGACGGGTAAGAACTTGACTGTTTATTGTTCGGGATATTATTACTAACTAGCGGATCCAGCCGTAAAGCACGTGGCGATAATAGTTTAGGGCGGCTTAGCCTAGTTAGTTTTTGACCTTACTATT
Organism: Lojkania enalia; assembly: GCA_010094045.1. NCBI lineage: Eukaryota > Fungi > Ascomycota > Dothideomycetes > Pleosporales > Lojkania > Lojkania enalia. The sequence continues at coordinate 116,865 of ML986630.1, forward strand.
AAAGAGACTACTAGTTAACAATACTAATAGATACTGAATGAAGTGATGTTAATATTTTCGATAACGTTACTAATTTACATCTAACCTCCTTCTAGCGTAAATAGAAGTCTCTATTTTCTAGCTTAGAGGTAGTAATTAAAACTAGTCCCTATTCTATATATAGGCATCTTATAGCTAGTTACAGCCGAGCGCTTAAGATATTCCTAATAATAGCGAGAGGCTATTTCAGCACCCTAAACAACTACAGGGATACAATACGGATTTTAAGGAGGAAATCGCGCGAATCGTCTCTATAGGAATCTATATTCCCTATTAATCTATAGCTCTAATACGCGTAAGCAATCTGGAACGATAAGAGTAGAGGATAAAGTACTATAAGGAACTATTAACATATATACGTAATATAAACTAGCTCCTATATTTAGAGAAGCTAATAAGTCCTAGGAAGTAGACTCGGTATTATTATAGAGCTAGCTTAGGTTCGTCTTCTTTTAAGCCTAGATAATCTATACGCTTGGAGATTTCTCTCTAAGAAAAAACACTTGTTCTTGAAAAATATAAGCGATCATTCTATTAGCGTATATAAGGAGCTATACGATAGCGTTAGGAGGACTTTTAAGACTATTCTAGTAAAAGAAGGAAATTCTGCCAACTCTTTAAGTATATTAGACGGTGCTGTAGCGTCGACTGTTAGTAAAACAGAGATTAGTTTTAGTACTCTAATCGATCGGCTATAAGAAGAGAACGCCCTATTAAATCACGTAATGGAGGAAATAAGAATATAGGTATCAGCTGAATTAGAACGCCGACGGCATGCAGAAAGGGAACTGGAGCGTCTAAAAGAAGTAAATTAGAGACTATAAGAGGAATCTAAGGAGAATTTATCTATTTCTATACGTTTAAAAGGAGTCTTTAACGCTTAATCCTAAGGATTAAAATCTGCTATATAAGAGCTGCAAGCGCTATAAGAGGGGCTCTTTATAGGGACTTAGCTTATAGAATAGTTTCCTAGTAGTTCCAAGACATAAAATTATGCTAGGTATTAAACCGAGTCCTGACCGTTCTAAGAGAAAAGCTAGTTTACAAGTAACTTAACTTAATAGAAGCAACTTTTAATTAATACGGCCGCGTGATTTAGATCGGGACTAAACAGTTCCCAACGGGTACTAAAACAGGTCCTATAGTAGTATAAAGATCTATACTATATTTTGGATGGTAGACCGCTTTAGTCCTTACTGTATAACTATTTTAGAGAGGGTTAGTAAGTTTAAGTATAAGAATATTTCATTCCCAACTTTTCCGGAGCTATATTATACTAACTGAAAATGCGCTCTTCTACTATTCTCGCTCTTCTAGTAGTAATTATCTCTACTTCTATAATACCTACTATGTCTATAGATTTAAGCCTAATTCTAGACTTTAGCTTAATAGCTGGTTAAGACTCTAATAGAAGTGGTAGCTGTATTAGTGCTAATAATATCTTAATCCTATATTTTTATCTATCTAACCGCAAGGAATTTATTAAGAAAATAAACTCGGCCGTTACTTCGGGAAATTTTTTAGGGACTCTAGTTATATTTGACGTTAACTCTCTTACTTAATTAGATAAAGATAAATTCAACTATACTATAGCGTATCTAATTATCTTATAGAGCTTTAATAGCACGCATAGCGTAGGCTGCCCTATAGCCTCCGCCCCAACTATCCTCAATCAACAGAAGTATTTTGCTAATCTACTAGAGCAAGATCTATCCTATAGTAGCTAGCTTGCTCTATATACTAAATGCTAGACTTACTTATAGATAGGGTGTTATTAATAGATTATAGTTATTACGGCTAGACTGTTTATAGTTAGCTCCTTAGCAGGTCCAGGCTATATAAGTAGCTTTCCCTCGTTAGTTCACAATCAACGCAGTTTCCCTCTATTTTCTAGAGCCTATCTACTCTTATAATAGTAAGATCCCTTACTCTATAGTAAGAACTACTCTGTAAAGAGATGAATCTACTATTTTAGTAGAATAATTAATGCTTTCCTACGCGAACGAATAAAGTTTTAAGTTAGTTAGCTTATACTTAATTGCTAATAAAGCCCGAAGGGCTTTTCTACTTCCAGCCGCGCCTTCCTTTACTTATCTTAGCTTCTTTTACAGTACGCTTCGTTCGCCCCCGTAGCTATACAGTACTACTGCTAAGCGCTGTAGGACATCTAAAATCCGGCTTTAGATTGCTTCTAAGGCCCCTACGCTTATTTAAAGTTAATAAGTATATCTGCTATCAAAACTGCGAAACTATAATTAGCTTCCGATATAGCTGTTATACAACTTCGAGATAAGATTTAACGGCCGACTACGCATACTTCGGTAGCTTCTATAACGTCTATTACGTCGCCGTTAAGCCCTAAGCAAATAGGAAGACGAGCGTTATAGTCTTGCTGGAGATGGAGAAACGGTAGTATTCCTGTAGATAGTCTACAGTAATATAAAGATCGATTCTAAGACCTGTTATATGCGTAAGAAAAGTATTAAAATAGATATAGAAACGAAAATATAGACGGGCTAATTAATTAATAGAGGGCTCTATACTAACAGGAGTAAAGTCGCGATTTAACGTGTAAAAAAGGAAACTTTATAGAATATCTTATTCGGGACTTTAGGGTTTATTCTTACCCTTAATCCACCTTTCTATATTTTTATATATGGGTTTTACAATTTATTATATATTATAATAATTACTTGCAGCTTGTACTTGAGAGTCTATCGTTGTTTCGTATAGTAACTTCATCTATATAGATTCTTAGAGAGGATGGTTTACTGCATTTTCTCGAATCCAACTATCTAGTTTAGTACTATCTAGGCCCCCTCTAGGGTGATCCGTACATTCCGCATATAACCTCTATTACCCGTTAACCTGATAAATCTTCTACTACTTTCTATACCCTTTAGTATTATACTTTTCGTATGTATGTTTAGAATTTAGATGGTTGTATACTATGTATAATCCTTTCCGGCCGGACGATAATAAACGCTAAGAAACGATCAGTCACGTATAATATAGAGAAACTATTCTGATCGAACTATTAGGAGGGAAAATCTTTACTACAGTAAAATATAATAGTACTAGAGACCTAGCAAGTTACTTTATACTTAAAGCAAGCGCTATACTCTTAAAATCTTAATCGTTTACCCCGCTATACCTATTTAGGCAACAGCGTTGCCTGTATAGGAAGTTAGCTATAATACTTAAGTTAGTAAAGGTTATTAGTTGGTAGAATATTACCGAAGTCTCTCTGCGCGAATGCCCTAAGCGATATACTCTACTACTTTAACTCTTCTTTACAAGTGGTCTTCCTTTCGAGTACTACACAATACCTATATAGTGGAAGAATAACAGCCCTACAGCCGACCTTCTACAACCCAGCAAGCAATAATTGTTAACAATCCTTACTTACTCCCTATAAATATAAGCTACTCTACTTGCTGCGGCCCGCTCTATAATACGTTTCCCGCAATCCTATAGTAATATTAGTAATCTTCTAAATTAAATACCTTCTTTACCTAACGAATAAAAAGTCGAGGACTTTGTTAAAGGTGCTGTATTATCCTTAGAAGGATATTTATAGTGGAAAATTACCTCCTCTTAATACTGCGATCTCATGTTAAAACTTAAAACCTTACCCCGTTAAAGGGTTAATATTAATATAGCCTATCCCTACTTCTACAATATTTTAGATAAGTTTCTTCTAGCTTAGATCAACTTTAAACATCTACCAAACTGCGCATCTAGTAGTAACTATCTTACTACTTTCGTCTTAGGCTGGTCGTATATTCTTTCCGCTCGTCTTATTAAACTATATAAGAAGATAGAAGATAATAAAATTATCTATACTAATAAAAAAGCGATATACTATTATAATAATACTACCCTACCCTATAATAGTTTTACAATCCTAATTGGTAACACGGATGCGAACGAGTGCTAATAGTAGGTAGCAATTCTTGTAAGAGATTATAGCTAGCGAGCGATTCTAAACCGCTCTAGAGGAGCGTACTATCCTCTATAGGTGTACCACTTAAATCCTAAAGCACGATTTAATATCCGGTATAAAGGAATCTCCTAGCTATTACTAGGTGTAATATATCTACTATCTTCTAGTAAAGCCCAGCAATATCTTTATAATTTCGCTAGGTTGTATAACGCCTATAATTAACTTATAGCTGCCTTTATTATGGTATTAACTATACCCAGTTATCTTAGGTTTAGAGTGCTAGTTATACTCCCTAAGCCGAAGCTTATAATATATACTAGAAGACCGGGATTAATTTGTAGCATATATGTTCCATTAACAGACTAGCTTCCTTATTTTATATTACTATTATATATCCCTAACGTGTTGCCTTTATATTTGTTTAGCTGTTTTTAGAACCTAGGTATATATTATAACGTAGCTAGCGAATAGCTTTATCTAATCTTAAGGGAAATATTACTACCACTTATCTAGGAGAAGAAGTACGAAGTTATTATTAGAATGATAGCTGCTCGCCAGCTAAGTTTAGCGCTGCTATAGTTAGGCTTAGTAATAACCGAAATACTACTAAGAATATAATCTATCCTATCTAGTTTTATATCGCTAGGCTGCCCCGAAGCAACTATATAGACGAACTGCTGTTAATTATTTATAGACTCGGCGTTCTATAAAGAGCTATAAATCTCGGATAATGCTATACTAGGAAAAATCATCTGTCGTAAGGATGAATTCCGCCTTCTATATCTAACCAACATTAAGTCCAACTGTTATAGAATGCTGCCCCTTAGCTCTTATCCTCCTTTTAGAGTGGTTAAACTTAATAAAACTACTCTTAAAGTTCGATTGCACGTATTATATAGGCACCAACTTAATTACAGCTACTGGGCTTGGCGGAACTATAACCGGCCAGATCTAATCGATTTTGGTATCCCACGTTTAGTATGCCCCTATTCTCACAAGTAAGGTCCTAGTAGGAAGTCTATTATAATTACTAGAATATACCAGTTCCTATTACAGCTCTAAATAAAGTTATACGCTTTTTAGCATCTGCTTTTTAGCATATTATAGCCCCCAGGCAAAGCTATTCCGTGTAAGAAACTGTCTAAAATTGCGACTCGAAATATCTTCTCTTAAACGTTCTTCTCCAACGGCGTAAGACTGGATAAGATGCTAATATAGAGATATAAATAGCTTCGTATTTTACTAGACTATAAATCGGATGATGAAAATACGTTAGTTATATTAGGTAAGGAAGTGTAGTATATAATTGTGTTAATAGATATCCGGTATGTTTAGCCCCTTGTTCCTTGCCGCATTCTCAGACATGTACTAACTAGCAATTAATAGTTTGCTATTAGAGAGTATAGTATACCTATAGAGCTTGCACGTTGTCCCTAGTATAGTATAAGGATTAGTAGGTACTACTATAAAGCTGTATAGGATGTAACTCGTGTAGAGAATATAGAGTACTAAGGTACTAGTTTTAAAGTTAAAGCTAGGCCATTTAGCTTACTATAAAGGATAGTTACAATTAGAGTATAAAATATAAAGTAAATTTCTATCCTCTATTATTTGGCTTATTAGACTGTCCTGCCTAAAATTCTAGACGACCCTTTTTACGTCCGGGTATATCTCCGTACTTAACCTGCGATTTAAATGCCGGGTTAGGTTGGCTAGCTGCTGATTCGGCCTACAGCTTATTATACATTCTAGGAGCGTCTGAAAATTTAATAACATCTCTTTCCAATTCCGGAATTAGAAGTATAGTGTTCATCCCGTCTGCTGTAACGTCCTTAAAATATATACGAGGATCTAGCTTACAGAAGTTTATATTATATATCTATATACCGTTGTACTTTCTTATATACTTTATTACTAGTCGCTTTACCTCCTTTACTACTAATAGCTTAGAGGGATTAACTAGAAGACTGTATTCAACCCTCTAAGTCCCTCTCTTAAAGATCTTAAAATTTATGGAGACTTTTTAGGCGTCTATCTGTTAATTTAGATAGGGAGTAGTAGAATCAGTTGCATCTATTACTAGAGAATTAGCCCTATTCAACAGAGTATAGGTTTACTTACCCAATTCTACTTAATCCTTTTCTATTCGTCTAGGAGTTACAGGTCCTTTAACTTCCCCTAAGTTAATCTGGGTAATCCGTTTCTAGTCGTTTTTTCTTCGCGTAACGCCTATACCTCTTAGAGGTTTAGGTTTCCTTTTATATAACCTCTTTCTATCTAGGTTCTATAAGCTAGCAAGTAACCCTCTATTAGGTTGGGTCTTTACAAGATATTTCCGTCCTTTACTTGTGTACGTCCCCTAGATATTGTCTACATCGAATAGTACTTACTTAGTACGCCTCTTCTCTTCAGTTTACTTGTCACTTTTTTGTTCTACTAGTCGCCGTCTCTCTTCCTCAGATAGCCTCTCTCAGTCTTCCTCGGCTTGTTCCCTCTCTTCCTCAGATAGTCTCTGCCTCTCCGCCCTCTCCGCCTCCTCAGCTTGTCTCTGCCTCTCCGCCTCCTCAGCTTATCTTTGCCTCTCCGCCCTCTCCGCCTCCTCAGCTTATCTCTACCTCTCCGCCTCTTCGGCTTGCCTCTACCCCTCCCCTTTAGCTAGCCTTTCTCGTTCTTGCTCGTCTTGTACCGCTGGCTGAGCCTGCTACTCGCCTTTTACTAGAGAATTAGCGTTATTTAGTAGAGTATAAGTTTACTTATCTAATTCTCCTTGTCCTTGAGGTACAGGTTCTATAACTTCCCCTAAGTTAATTTGGGTAATCCGTTTACGGTCGTTTTCTCTTCGCGTAACACCTATACCTCTTAGGGGCTTAGGTTTCTTTCTACGTTGCTTCTTTCTATTATACTCCTCTCATAGACTAGCAACACGTTATACCCTCGTAAGATGTTTTAGTCCTTTACTTATGTTCGTCTCTTAGATATCGTCTACCTTAAACAGCTCTTACTCGGTTTACCTATATCTGTACTCTTCAGCTTGCCGCCGGCTTTCTTACTCTGCTAGCTGGGGTCTCTCCTCCTCGGCCTGCCTCTCTTCCTCGGCTTATCTCTACTTCTCCGCCGCCTCAGCGTGTCTCTGCATCTCCGCCGCCTTAGCTTATCTCTGCCTCTCCGCCTCGGCTTATTTCTACCTCTCTTCCTCAGCTTGTTTCTACCTCTACTCCTGTATATCATCTTCTTTAAACAGATCTTCCTTAGTATACCTGCGTTTCTCCTCTTCAGCTTGCTACTGTCTTTCTTGGTCAGCTATCCAGTTTCTCTTCTCCTCAGCCTCCCTCTGCCTCTCTTCGGCTAACTAAGCAAGCTGAAATAGCTGTTCTTCCTTAGCCAACCTCTATTCGGCTAGCTGAGTAAGTTGTTCTTCCTCAGCCCGCCTCTATTCGGATAGCTAAGTTAGCTATCCCTCCTCAGCCTGCCTCCATTCGGATAGCTGAGCCAACTATTCTTCTTCGGCCCGCCTTCGTTCGGATAACTGAGCCAGACGTCCCTCCTCAGCTTACCTCCGTTCGGATAGCTGAGCCAGATGTCCTTCCTCAGCCTGCCTCTACTTCTCCCTCTCCTACTCGGCTTGTCTCTGCTTCTCCCTCCTCTACTCTGCTAGCTAAGCGAACTGCTACTACTCAGAAAATCCTCGCGCTTCTTCTTCGGCTTCTACCTCAAGTATCTCTTGCTCAGGAGATCGTGTTTATCCGTAAGTTGTGCTATAATTGATAATACGCGCTGGTTTACCCAAAAAGGTAAAGTATATAGATCTACGGACGAAGAAAGACGTTATCTCAGGATACTGTTGCTTATTAGTATCGTGTAACTTATCTAAAAATAATGACAACTTGTCCTATTTATAGTTCTTTAGCTCCGGAATTCCGCATCGTTTAGGTAGCCTACCATCACTATCAACCTCGAATATATTTCTCGCCTCTTCTTCCGTTAGTGCCTCGGTAGTAGAAAAGAATCTAACCATTTGCTCTATGTAGTCCTCAAAGGCGGCAGTATTATATTTGAAGCAGTCTGGTCTCCGAGCCTCTAGTAGTGCTTTATAAGCAATCTGCCTATCGGCGGACCCTTAAATTAAGTTAAGGATCGGCGTAGTCTTAAATCCTAATCAATAGGCGTGAGCGGCAATCTCGTATAAGGTTGCCTTACTAGGTTTCCAGTCCAGTTTCGCTTTAGAGTAGCACATCGCAATAATCTATATCTGTCGAAGTGCGAAATCTTCTCCACCTAATAAATCCCCTAGCCTGAGTATAAATCTAGACTCAGATTCCTGAACTACGTATTAGTTAACCCTCCGATTCCCATCCCTAAACGCTCTTAGGAGGGTAGAGGATACGGAATCTCTTAGCAACAACTCTACAAGTAATTTTACGCACTTAACGGGGCCTTAGAAGTAGTTAATATCTTTAAAGTAGCTGTAGAGAGAGGGAATTAAGCGGTCCGCGGAGATAGATAGTACTTCTACCTATATAGCTTCGCGCTCTTGCTCGCTAAAAGTACTAAAAATCTTGCCGCTGCGCAATTAACCATATAAAAGTTCTCTATCAGCCCTATATACGTCCGGAGCAGTAAGTTCCAAGGCTTTTACAGTGGTTCTATCTAGCTTCTATCTTGCTTCTACGTTAGGGAGAATCTTGGTCTAAACTTCCTCGATATACCCGAGGTAGCAGAGGTTTTCCTATTAAGTATAATTAGTAATTAGAAGCGCCCGCAGTTAGGGCTAGAGCGGTTTTCCATAACAATGGAAAGGTATAGAAAAGATTAACTAATACCAACTCAAATCGTGTATGCCCCTAAATCTTAGCCGAGATACACCTACATTTAGCGAGGGAGCCCTTAAAAGGACGAAAAGCAAATAAAACTCAGCTTCTTTATAGGATCACCCGCTATTTTTAGCGACCTAGATTCAGCCGGGTTATACTATTTAGGTTAGTTAATTTTTTCAATACCTTTCTATAGTTAGAGAAAACTACTCTAGTTAGAACTCTTACCTTATAGCATTTTGTAGCAAAAATTTTATGTAATATACTTAATCGTATACCCTATTTTAATGCCGGAATATCTAACTAAAGATTAAATGCATGTATATAATCTCTATAGTAGAGAATCTACTTTAAGTTTCTTACTTTATATTCGGATATCGCGTATAAACGAGTCTACCACCGGTTCTCGAAGTACAGGTCTCTAGATATTTGGTATTCTCGGATTTTGCAGTATATCTCGCTATTACCTAGTTGTTTTTCAAACGTGTACTCTTCGACAAGTGCAGTTTTTAGGTTATTGTCGAGATCTGGCTAAAAGTAAGAATCTATTTCTATACAGAGAAGGGTTTTTACCTATAAGATATAGATCTATAATTTAGCGGCTGCCTGGATAGATATTTACAGCTGCTTTAATTCGGTGTTATCTATAGAGATATTCCAATTAGAAGCTAGCTGGAAAATCTAGCTCCGGGCAGTTACGTAGATCTAGCAATTGCTCGGCGGAAATTCCTAAAGTAGTAATAGCATCCTCGAGTTAATGCTGATTAATAATAATAGGAATACGACTTTAAAATTGCGAAATATCTTACTTATTCCCTGCCTTTAATAACGTCGTAAGTTTCTCGGTATACTTATTATCTATCTCCCTTAAACTTTTAGGGTTACATAGAAAATATAATACCTCAACCTTTACTTAAGCGGCGCCTCTATACTTGAAGAGTCTCTCTACTACAATTCTCCGTTCTCGTTCGATAAATCGTGCTCGACGTATATTAGGGCAACTGTTAGGAATACGCAATACTAGTAAGAGAGTAGATAGCTTTATCTATCTTCCTCTTATAGTTTGTAGTACTAAATCTATTACTAGGGTCACGTGCTTTATACGTTCTATAGAATAATTATAGCCCCAGCTATATATATCGCTTTTCTCTTAGGAAAATTATAAAAGTAAGCATTTGTTTACACGTATCTTCTTCTAATTAAAAACGACCGCGACCCTAGCCCTCCGTTATACACCGCTTAAAATGAGTTCCGTATAGAATAAGCGCCACACCTAAATTGATTTTAATATACTTAGCAGGCTTAAACGCTAACCTACAGACATAAATAGCGTTAGTAGTAAAAATACCACCCCCAAGCGTGATAAAACGAAAGCCTTAGGAAGGAAAAGACTCGACACTCTAGATAAAGAAACTATAGATCCTAAGATAGGTTTAAAAGATTTTACACTTGTTAAAGCTGCTAAATCTAGGGTTAAGGCACACGAATATATAAGAACGAAATACAGTTCTCCTTAGGAAGACTATAAGAAATGCTGGGATCTCCGGCTCGGTGTTAAAGACTGGATTATTATAGCTGAACGTAGAGGGGCCTAATCTAATACCGTCGCGGTAAAAAGTCGGCCAAATAATCTACTATTAAAGCTTGTCTTGGTAAAGAGGTTTAAAAGGCCTACTATTAAGGAAAACGTCCGCAAATTGCAGTAGGTATAGTATACTAATATTATATTAGCCCTGGAAGTATTTAGGTTCGAGCAGACTTCCTATATCGTTTTCGAATATATAGCTTATTCTATTTCCTATATTGCTGGCAATCCCCGCCTTAATAAGATTCGACTGGCTGTAATACTTAGATAGGTATTACCTAGGAGTAATACCTTAAACTAAGCTACTAACTAACTATAGTAGATACTTGCGGGGCTTGCGCATATTATAAAAGAAGGGTTTAAATATAGCTCGCTTACTTGTTTAAACATTCTTATTTATCTATATAGAGACGTGAAAATTAGTTAGTAAACGTCTAGCGTTTTGGATCTCCGTACTAATAAAGCGTATAGTAGGCCTGGAAAATTGTTATACCCGCGCATCTAACGGCGCTTTCTAGTATATTAAAGCGCTAAGCTCTATTATTACGGAACTAATAAATGGATATATTAAAGAGGATAGAGCTATTAGTATTAACAATTTACGTCGTTAGCCTTCTAGCTCTAATACTATCGGCTTTCTCTCTAAGACGACTTCTGCTGCTTTAGTATTTAAATTAATTAAGGTATGTTAGAGATTAATTTCCTGTACTATAATCTAATATTCTCTAGTATCTATTGTTGTAACTTCCTTAGTAAAAGGATATACTTATAGGAGTAGTATCCTTCGCTACCGTTGGAACGTATATAGGTTATAAGTATCTGCTAAGCTAGATTAATCTCCTAGTTAGATATTTTCTATTTTATGAGTATGTTTTAAAATTAGATTAGCTCTTTTAGTACCTACTATAGTCGTAATATCTCCTACTATTACGGGACTATATAATATAGGGTACGTAATCTAGGTTTAGATCGAGTCTACTTAGTCTGCGATCCTAAGATAAGAAGATTATAGCTGTAAAACCGTCTCTCGCTCCTTATATTACGTCTTTATATCTCGACCCTAACGAGCTAATACTATTATTACCGTTTATCGAGTATTACTACTAAATTAATTTTATACGTAAACCTTAATACGCATATAGCTAATTTTAGCACATAAAGTTCCTATTCCGGGCATCTTATAAGACCAGTTTTAGAATTCTCACTACGTTCCTAGTTTTGGCCCCCTACTTCATCTGGTTCTAACTCCTTTCTATTTTAACGTTCGCCTATTCTTCGCATGTAAATTAGACCTATAATATACTCTACTCTTTTATAGCTTTACCCGCACATTTTCTTGCGCTCTCCTTAATAGTTATCTATACCGCTATGGAAATTACGCAATTGTATGCTATTTCTGTAGGTGGTATATTGCTTTTTTTTATACTTGTTAACTTCCGTCCTTATATAGAAGCATTTCTAAGGGCCGTTTCCCTTCCGGCATCTAAACACCTTACCTACCCGCGGATAATCCACCGCCATCGATACTTAGGCCTCTAGAGTCGAGCCGACGTCGTTTTACAGTTGTTTTACATTACGGTAAATACATTCTGTATAGGCTTTAGATTTCCAGATATCTTAACAGCTAGGTTACGAGCCGCAAATCTCTTATTAATTAATATAGTCCCAAATTTTGCCGGCTCTTACCTAAGCTTTCTTGTAGATATCCTTAGAATTCTTTTAAGCATATATCGGCAAATTCATCGTTCTAGTAGGATTATATCAGTTTCGCTTCTAATCTTTCACGTTCTTACTATAATAGGAAGCCGAAACCCTTTTCCTTTACAAGTAGCAGAGAATCTATAGGGTCTTATTATAAGCTATTCCTCTATTTTAAATTCTAAATAAGTTACTAACCGTATCTAATATTATTTAGGGAGGATCTTTACTATTCCTTCTTCTACTCTCTAACTCTTTCCTCCGCAAATTTTTATACGAAATATTTATCCGCATCTACTAGGCGTTAGCAATTATTTCTGCGTATTTAATTTGGCAACACTTGGAATTGAAACTACTTGTTCTATAAATTTATGCTTATATCTTTACAACGGCATTTCTTTTAATACTCCTTCTCTAAGGGTTTTTTATACATCGATTTTAAGCCCGTATCGCTTACTTCGAAGATACTATCAAGGTTAAATTAACCCTATCTCAACCTCTAAAAGTTAAAGCAGGGCAGTATATTAATCTCTAGATTCTATCGTTAAGCTTCTAGTCTATCTTTTAAAGTTACCCCTTTACTATAGCGTCTTGGTTAGATAGGGAGCAGGATTCTTTAGATCTGTTTATTAAGCCTCGTAGAAAGATAACCTAGAAATTATTGCATCACCTTATACTTAGCTCTAATAGTTTACAGCCTTGCTTTAATAGTTTACTTCCCCGCCTAGCTCTATTTAGCGGGCTATATAGGATTAGCGTACTAGTAGGCGATTATAAGACTGTTCTTATAGTAGCGAGCGGTTCTAGTATAGTCGTATAGCTACTATACCTAAAACAGCTAGTATATAGGTATAATACTCGCAAGTCCTATACTCGCTGAGTATATCTAGTATAGTAATTAGAGACTAGAAGTAAGGCCTTAATCGTAAGTTGCTAAGCTAGAACTTATAATACTTAGAGACTAGGATTGTAGTATAATCTATAATTAACCAAGTTCTAAGAAACGACACTTTTTATATTAGTATCCTATTTCTAATACTATTATTGTAGTATACTAATATAGAGTAGATCCTTAGCATCTTAATATATATTAAATTAGGAGAAGCGCATTTGGTGACGATAATAAAAGAGGCGGATAAAGTGGGTCGACCTATTAATTTAGATAATAGGTCCGCGGATCTCGAGAATATTATAGAAGGAGTAGATACGGTAGAATCGCGCCAACTTGTTAACGTGTAGAATAGGTCTGTAGATCTTAAGATAATACTCTAAGAAGAGAGGGAGGAAAAATATATAAAAAGGCTATAAGAAGAGACGGAGGAGCGAAGAGAAATTCTAGTAACGGGTAAGATCTTATACGCTATGTCGTTTTTACGCTGCTAATCGTTTATAGTATTAGGAACTAACGAGTTATAGAACCAACTGTAGGATATTATACGTCCCTACTTAGATAATCAGGTAAGGCTTCTCGAATTAGAGTATTAACCGGCGTAACTGTAAGGCCTGTTATAGAAAGGAGGATCTAGTTCTAGAGTAATTTTAAAAGTACTTTTTTATTTAGGGCTCAGTAATAGTCTAGCTAATATTCGGTATATATTTGTAAGAGATATTAATATTCACATTCGTTTAAACCATTCTATAATACCGGTGAGGATACAGCTAAATTTCCGAAGATGGAAATTATACTTCTTAAAGATGCGTTAACTGCTTAACACCTTTACCCGTCCTACTGTAGAAACGCCCTATTTTACACTTGTTATTTTCAATCGCAGATTCCCGAGGATATATTAGATAAAGAGAGAAATGGTTAAAACGCGCCCCTATTTTAGCATTATATAGTTCCGAACATAAAAGGCTCGATAATCTTCGCCGGCCTTCTAACTCTAATACTATTAACTCATTTTACGAAATCTGACGCTCTCTAGCTAGAAAGGGATACTTAAAGGATTAGTATCTTTTATCTCCTCTAACATTCACGCAGGAAGCAGTTTTGGTAGTTTTCCCGTTATGTTAGAATTTACAGACGCTCTCTAAAGTGCTAGTATACTTGTTATCTATCGTTCTTAGCAACTTTTAAGGCTAATACAAGTCTAATTATATCTGCTAAAATTTACGAGGCAGCCCTTACGTTTAGACGTCTAGGTTCCCAGATATAGAACCGGTTCTATTCTTAGCCTACTGGTTCCTAGATCTGGTACCTCCTCCTTTTCTTAGCATTTAGATACCCTAAAACTGGAACTATAGAACTTAGACTTCGCTTAAGATCTATAATACAGTGTACTTATATTTACTTAACTTTATCCTAATAATTTAACTACGTTGAACTTCTTATAATATATATTAACCTGGACATTATAACCGAGAACTAGAAGTCCTATAGACCTAAAACGCCGTTAGAATAGGTAGAGTAAGCTCTCCTCTAAGCGAATTCTAAACTAATAAAGGCTATAGCCTAAATGGAACTACTACGCAGCGTCGAATTGTACTAGGGTTGTAATTAGATTAATTTGTTTCCGCTCTAGAATTGTAAAGCTGCTTTAGCGTATAGTCGCGGACAAGTAAGAAATAGTATACTAGCTTGCCTGGACTATAAAAGAGGAAGAGGACCCTTTGCTAAATATGTGATTCTAGAAGGATATCTAAAGGGATCCTGCTCCAATTATTATTATAGTGCCGAAGGAGCGTGCTGCAGCCTTTAAACTCGCAAATAAGAGTAAGCAGCTAAAAGTAAGATAGATACTAAGAATCCGAGCGATAGTAGCCTAAAGAGTATTAGGCCCTCTAGTACCCTAGCTAAGCGCTCTAGACGAACTTATTGTTTAATATTACTTAAATTATCGGACGAATCGGCGAGTAAATCTGATATAAATAAGTAAATACATCCCCAGTCGTGCCTAACAGTATTAAAACTTAAATAGAAGGTTCGGAAGATATAGAGGAAGGTAATATATATATAGAAGCTCGCCAACCTATATAAGCGTATAGATAACTTACTAGAGGAGAAGGCAGATAAGCTTAATAAGAAGAGAACGAGTCTGCACAGCTCCTAAAGCAATAGTAAATCTATTTTAAACTATAGTCCTTATTAAGCAAAGTAACTTAACGAGCTTAGGTCTCTAAGCTTAAATCTCTTATACTAGAAATATACATTTAATAGGTATATCTAGGCATCCGCTTATTATATCTTTCCGGGACGCCTCTCTAGGAAGACAAATCGTCCCAGGAGAGGAATTAGGCTCGGACACCTCTCTAGGAAGATAAGTCCAGGGACGTCTCTCCGGAGATATAAATCTGACTGGGACACCTCTCTAGGGAGACAAATTATCCGGGGAGGACTACTTAGTAAGAACTACTCGGCGAGGACTACTCAGCTAGGACTACTCGACTAGAACTACTCGACTAGGAGCCTCAGCATCCCTAGAACACCTTACTAGGTATATAAGCGTCCTAGAAGCCTTAGAGTCTCTGGAGCAACCTCCTGGATACTTTAGTATCCTCGGAACAGTTTCCTCGGCGTACGAGCGTTCTAGTTCCTTTAGAGTCTCTGGAACAACCTTCTAGACGAATAATTGTTAATTCTAGATGCAGGTTTGCTTAAGGAACACTTTTTCTTATCTAAATCTTCTTAATTACGTCTAATTTATAGTTTTATTCTGCGAAATATTTCAATACTAGAAACTTTAATATTCTATACTCTATATCCTGCTCTATAATAATTAATACATTGTACTTTTTTGAATATAGTTGTAACCTACAGTATAAGCGTTTCCATTCGCTCTAAAATAGAGAAGTAGATATTATGTTGTATAACTAAGGCCCCTATTACCATTATCTCTTATTATTAGATAGAGCGAGTGCTTTAAGATCGGATCTATATAATTAAGCAGGGACCTCAGCATATAATATACTAACGGGATTAAAGACCCGATCTTATCTCTAGATAAGAAAAGGGGTATAATAATTAATTAAGAGAACCTAATAAGATACTTCTTAAATCTATTAACAATACTATAAAATCTAACATATATTATAATACTGTTAGAACCCAATTCGGGCACTAGTATAAAACGGTCTAAAATTAAAACTGGGTTATAAATAGCTAGCACTAAAATAACTCCCTTAATAGCAATTTCTATAGCTTTTAACGGCCCCGAATATAACCCTCCTAATAATAGGTAGCTTAGCTATATCTCTAGTAACTAATTTTCTTAAACTTATACTCTTCAAACCTAAGCTAGTACTTAGACTAAAAAAGAATTATACTAGCGCCTATATTCTAGAGGGTTATTTCTAGGACTTATTACCGTATATAAAAGCAACCTCTCCTAATTCCGCTGAGGCGCTCTAAAGGTTAGGGGGAGAAGTAGGTATCTAAACCTCTTCGAACGCCTGTAGCACTATTATACGCCCGTAAGAGTATCCTAAAGCTATCGCCTTCGGTATCTAAAATAGTATATAAGGCTTCTACTTCCTTAAAGCCTAGGTCTTGTCCAACTCTAGGTGTAGTTTCTTTCCTATCTACATCATTATCTAAACTAATACCAGTATAGCCTATACCCGAAAATAATCTAACACTTCCTATTCTAGATAGGTGGCTATTACAGATCGCCTAGAGTAATAGTACTATATAGCTGTTACCTCTTAGCTCGGACTAATCTTCTACAATCGCCCAGCTTCTTCGGACAGAAATCTAATTATATAATATTATATAGGAAATGCTGTATATAACTAAAACTTACTATTTATAAGCGGTTTAGAACTATAATCACCTGTTAGCTAAGGCGTATAGCTGGGCTACAGTATATAATAATTTAACCTCGGCTCTTAACAAATACTTGGAAGAGTACTCTCGACTATCAGCCGAGAACTTGTTGTTGAAGATACAGCTAAAATGCGTTAATATATAGGTTAGTCATCAAATAATAAAGGCGTGCATCGACAACTAACTATAAAGTTAATCTTTCGGCTCGATAAGTTCGTGTTAAAGGACAAACAGAGATAACTTCTCTAGGAGAAACTCTCACGCCGATTTAGCGAAGAAAGCTAGGTTAAGTTTATAAGTATAGACTCCAACCCTAACGCCTCTATAATAAGTATAACAGTAGCATAACTTAAGCTGGAAGACTCGCTATTACCTTATTCTCTTAAGAGTTAGATGCAACCTAGATATAAAATAAGATCTTACTTATTAGGGCCTATAGTCTTATTCCTATAATAATAAGAGACCTCTATACTACCCCTGAAATTGCTTAAATTTACGTTTCCGTCCTAGTAACAAGCTATCCCTTATTATACATACTCTCTAAAGGAGCTATTGTCTATTTTCCCCTTTAAGCTGATAAGGGTTCTTAAGTTTAAAGCGTACGTCTTTAAACTCTAGAACCTCCCTTAGCGCCTAGAGAAAGCGGAAAAACTCTACCTCCTCTTTCTTACCTGTTAACGTCGCTACCGTAAACTTTATTATAAAACGCCTTAGCTGGGTTCTTCGTTTAGTATAGAGTATATAGACGAAGTCCAGTAAAATCGAGCGTTCAGCATCCTTAGAGTCTTCGAGATCTATATAAATCTTAATATTGTTAATGTATTAAAGCGCATTTCTACTAAGCAATTGGAGAAGCACAGATATATTACAACTCCATCCTAAGTAGCGTCTAACGTAGTAATTCTGGCCGTCCCAGTTGTAAAAATTTCTATTAATACTTAAGTCGTCTTCCTTATATTTAAGTCTAAGTGGCTTCGTACTATATATTAGACTTATAACTTCTTTATAGACCTGTTTATTAACCGTAAGAAGCTCTATACTACTCTCTTTAAGTCCCCGCCGAGGGAAGAGCCCTAAAAATAGAGGAAATGTGTACTTGTAAATTTCGTTTCGGATTTCCCCTGGAAGTTTAAGTAGCTTAGCCTATCTTTTAGGCAGTAATAGGTTGTAGTTGCTACAGTACTATTATTAGTCTCGTATATCTGTACGGACAAATGGCCGTCTATATTAATATCTACATATAAGCATCGCTGCATATTAGGCCTAGAGGGAATAGGGATATTTTTAAACGCTATGCTATAACTACGCCCTACGCTCCTATAAAAATAGCGGCACCGTGCTAAAGTAATACTTATATTCCGCAATGTGTATTATCTCCTTAACACTTAACTTAGATATATATAATTGTTCTTTAACCGTCTGAGTGATTGCGGGGGTTCTACTAAGTAGAGGGCCGGGACTAGACTAAGTTTCTCCGTTGGGTCGTCCTCGCGTCTTTATTCTGCGTAGTGAAGGAGATCGTAAACTAAAATAAGAGGCAGATAGAAAGTGTAGAAGAAGATAGTAGGTAATTATAGAGTAGTAATTGCGAGCAAATATATAGACCTTTATATATACGACACGTCTAAGCTACTAATAATACTCTATATATTACAGCGTGGTAGTAATACTGTTGTTAAGTTAGGATAGGATGGTAGTTTTAATTTAAAAGTTAGTGAGATCTATTTACGCCTCTAGATCTAATCAGCAAGCCTTAGCACGTACGCCTGAGCGATACTAATACTATAATTTAATCGGCTTATAGTAGTATATATTACAGCCTAACAGCATATAACACTATCTACTAATACTAACAACTTGTTTATACTCCGAAGCTAGGGTCTAGATAATCTCTCGTCTAGAGACAGCAGCGCGTATCTTATAGTTTTTAGAAGTTATACGATGTTAGACGTTGGCTTCTATAGTATTATTGCTGCTAAGAGACGGGATGCAGCTGTAGAGCTTGCTATTTAGACTAGGGGTTCGTATATACCTTATATGGTAGGCAGGAGAAAGGAAAGGAGCGCAGGATAGGTGAGTGTATATCTAGGATTTGGAACTAATACTTCCTAACAGG
The DNA here is from genome assembly GCA_010094045.1 of Lojkania enalia. Classification (NCBI taxonomy): domain Eukaryota; kingdom Fungi; phylum Ascomycota; class Dothideomycetes; order Pleosporales; genus Lojkania; species Lojkania enalia. The sequence goes on from ML986630.1 coordinate 135,822, forward strand.
TACCCTATCTATAGTAGAGGAGTAGATGAGGCGGGCCGTTATATATTATAGACTCCATGTGGGAACTAACCGTATTAACATACTACCTAAGGCATCGCTACTTTTAAGCTTAAGTAGGCGTCATGTACAGGTTAAACTAATAAGCTATATTTACAAACTTCTTAGCATTCGTGCCTATCCTAAGCTACTTATAGGGGGGGGGGTTTAAAGGGCTTAATTATAACCCTATTTCTTAGCTAGGGGTTATGAATATAAAAGAAGCTTCTACCAACCCATCGTAAAACTATTTCCGTTCTCTCATCCTCGATTAATACCGTCTACTACTATATCTCCCTTTAAATCATCGCCCCACACGCGCCGATTAAAGAGACCCCTTAAGATAGACATCTAAACGATTACACCTCAGGTTAAACGAGTGAAAATTGAACAACCGGCATATATAACCTTCCTACCTAACGAACTTATTAAGCTAATCTTTCTTCATCTTCTACCTTAAGTAATCCTATACTGCCTGAGGGTCTGTAAATCCTTCTAGTCTATTATATCCGGGAGCCCTCTAATCTAGGCTATACTATACCTTTCTCCTATATTAATAAATCCAAATAGTATATAGAAGATAAATCCCTTCCTAAACTATATATTCTCCAACCTCCCTAAGCGAAGAGAAAAAGGCAGTTTTAAGTTTAATAATTTGGTTGATAGGTTTTATCTAGCTAAGCTAATACGCTATTATATAACAACTAAGGGAAAGAGTGCTATTAAACAATCTCGCACCGATAAAAATACTAGTTAGAAGAGAATGTTGCTGGGTACACCAGGCTAACCTATCTACATTCGCTTTATAAGAGCATTTGAGATGCCTAATAGTTATTATTCTACTAGTAAGTGGAAAGTTTATTATAGGGAAGGACTTACAATACTTAAATTCCAAGAGATCTACGAAAAGTATAAGATATCGCAGTAGGGGTGACAGGGACGGTCTAATTAACAGATCTGGGAGTTTTTATATAAATATAAGACATTATAGATGGAGAACAATACTAAAGTAGTAGAGTATAACTTAAAAGAGGTTAAACGACGCTGTAGAGACGTTAGTTTATAGTAAGATAATATAAGAATCTGGTATATAGATAGGGTTCCGCGCTTAAGAGAGATTTATTTACCTTAGGACCTGCTTAGAGATATAGATACTGATAATTATTTTGAGGACGAATAATACTATAGGTAGGAGAATTAAGATACTACCTTAGCTAGAGCACAGAATATAAACAATACAATTATCTTATTCTCTAAAGCCTGGAGAGCATATTACCTAATACCTTAATAACCTGTATTTTCCATTATTAAGTTCTATACGGGAGAAAGGAAGTTAAACAATTAGTAAAAGGATTTACTATAAGTAACTAAAGGAAGAGGTAAGTTAGTAGGACTAGGTTCGCGTCTATCATCCTTAGCTCTCCTATACCTTTACAGCAAGTTACGCTGACCAGGGAGATCTAACATCTATCTTCAGCTTGATACTAGGCGAGATAAGTATATACGCAGCCGGAATAATACAGCATTCTATATCTTATAGTACTACCTACCTATTTCTACCCAGGAGGTGGCGCTGTACACTTAACGATAGGGGAGGATATATAATGTTAAGTTAGAAACTATAGTATTTAAACTTATTAAAAACTCTATTATCGTAGGAGCGCCAGGCTATAGTAATTAACTAGCGTTAGGGGTTCGAGTCTGCCTTATACAGTAATGGCGCGGATAGGTAGCTTATATAAAGAAGTAAGAGGGCGCAGGCTTATACGATCTCTCTCCTTCGCGAATAGACTCCTACCTGCTATAGAAACGTGGACGAGGGGGCGATTATAAGTCCCACGTTACATCTCCTTAGCTAGTAGGAAGTATAGAGGAAGTGTATATTAAAAGCTGACGTACTATAACGCTGAGGGTATTAAGGTCTACCTTATCTCTTATCGGCTAAGCTGAAAAGAAAGATATAAAGGAGCTTCGTACCTCGAGCAAATCCTAGGCCATCCAATTCCCCTATTAAACTTTTCCACACCTCTTCCGCCAGAATATAGCTGCTTACTATACTCTCTTATTAATATGTTTAGCAACGCTTCTACTTACTTCATCTTATCTTATATCTTCTATAATATTACAATCATAGCCCTTTTAGCTCTCTACTTCACTTTCTCGTCTGCTTCCTTATTTAGATTCTGGCCCACTTTCTTAGTTGCTTTCTCGTCTTCTTTAACTTTATTATTATTCCGGAAAACCCTCTTATATAGCTACGAAGAGGGTAAGTTGTTTTTTATTATTTTTGTTATACCCAGTATACTTACTATATTAGATAGGGCTAGGCACTAACGTACTAACGTTACTTCCGCCGCTTAGGTTACTAGCAAATTTTACGCTTCCCGACGGAACTAAGCTTATAGTACCCTTTAAGCTATCAGTTAAGTAGGATCCTAAAGTAGGGGTAAGTACTATATTCTTATAGTATAGGTAATAGCTAACATTTCGCTTAGATCGAAGTCACGTTACTAGAGTTGTTAATCCTAGAATATTTGGGACCCTTAGAAAGTAGCACTAGAATAGGCGGACGATAATAAAAGGTTTTAGTAGTAGATAAGAGTAAGTTAAACTGTTTATTAATAGTTACCAATAAACTCGCTCTACTAAGTCCTACTTTAGAAGACCCGTTGTCTATAAATCCGGCTCTTATTGCGATCGCCCTCATCCTTATAGAACCAAATTAGTAGATTGATCTTTCCTACCCCCGTTTACGCCCCTTTCTTCTAGTCTTAGGATAGGTAGATTTTAAGTTTAAATTAGAGGTAGTTAGGTATAGATTTTATAGGTTAGAGCTTCTTAGTCAATTTCCCCATTTCGAAAACCACGTAAAGGTGTATAAGTCTCTTCTATTGCCTTATACGCTAAGAAAATATCTCTTCTACTTCCTCTGCTTAATTTATACCCTTATACTATGTTTATATAGATATAGACGCTACTACTTAAAAGGATCAGCGTGGATCTTTAAAGCTTTACAAGTTTAGATATATTAGCTGTAGATTAGTCGATAACTTTAAGAATAAAAAATATAGTGTTAAAATTCCTATTCCCCGTAACTAGATAAAATAAAACCCGTTAGAGCGTATGCTCTTTTATCTTTTACATAGATAGCTCTTAAAGATCCCTTTCAGTGCCGCTGTTATAACCCCTAAGGGGCTTTTATACTAAGTAAGGGGCTGCATGTATATATTCCGTTAGTTCTTATAAGCTAAATATATTCTACCTAAATTAACTATCTTATATTAATATTTTTACAGTTTAATTAAAGTTATATTTATTTATTTTAAAGTTTTATAGTATAGATATTTGTTACATCTAGGATAGGGTATAAATCTACCAACTTCCGCAATTACAACTAAAACTACGCGCGGATACTTGCCAATAAAACTAGTAACATCAGGCCTTATTAACTTTACTACAATTCTTAGCGCGGAGGATTAGGGGAGTCCGAAAGGTTATATAATATAATTAATACGCTCTACTTACTTTATAATAGGAATTCTATTCTTATACTAAGATAACTAACGCAAATTTATCACAATCACCGAGAAATTAATAGTCTATCTCGAAATCTGTGCTAAGTTTTAGAGGCTTCCGGTTGACCTACACTATTATATATTCGTTATCGCCCGACTTTACCTTTTTATAGAGCTCCTCTACAAAGTTCCTTAGATCACCAATCTCTAACCTTATCCCTACTATAATAACCGCGTTAATAGGCTAATATAGATCATTATTAAAAGCTGTTAAGATCTCTAACTCCTCGGGACTGTATTCTCCGTAAAGCAGTATATTTGGTTGAAGTCTACTAGTAGAGCGTTGTTATTTACCCTCCAGCTTATACTACCTCTACTCTTTTTCGCAAATTAAGTAGTATTTATTTACTAGTTGAGGAAATAACTCTACTGTAACACGAAAAGTATGCGAGGAACGAATCCTACATCTAAGTATATCGACCCGACTATAAAGCATTACTATTTTCTAAGATAGTAATAGAAGCCTATTACTGCGGCAGTTGATATTTTAAGTATAATATTATCGTACGCGACTATACTAAGCTTATACTTCTATAAGACGATTAAGTAATATAAAGTTAGAGCTCGAAGTAGATTTAAATATAGCTAATAGTTAGTTATACAACTAGATAGCTCGCTTAGAAATATAGTATATAGATAAGTAGAATAGATTCCGGCTTAACATTTTAGTCTTTAAAAAACTGCGGAAGTCGTCTACTACAGCTAAATTAGGATACCCTTCGAGTAGAAATGAATAGGTTTAAAACTTACCGCCCGTATTAGTAGAAATTCCAGCCCTACTAATAATTACGATATTTCTCTTTGTACTTAACTCCTTCTTTAGTCGTTCTATTTATAATAAGCTTTCAACTGATGCATTTAAAATGTAGCCAGATCTATTTTTTCTAACTTTCTGGACGCGTAAACAGTTCTATTAGTAGAATCGTAAAAGTGGTTGCTTCGCCATTTTAACGTTAAAGATAGTATTATATAAAGCGCTGAATTAGGGTTAGAGTTAAAGAAGAAAAGAGCTGGAAGAACAGAAAAGAATACATGTTATAAAATGGGAGAAGGCCTTATTTATACCGCAGATACGCATGACGGGCCTAAAGTAGTAACTAGAGCACAGCTATAGTCTACTTCATATATAACCTACCGTTTCTATACTAGCTATATATAAGATTAGACTCTAACTGGAAGCTAAAGGTTATAGTATTTTAAAGGATCCTTTTAAGTTAATACCTGTAGAGTAATAAGCTAAGCTAGTAAAAATAAGCTTTAGAGGTAGAGAAGCTTCTATAATAGATTTAGTCCTTTAACGTCTGTAGTATTAAGCGCTAAGTTTAGCTCAGCCCTTTCTAATATATAGCTAATAGGCTGTACTTAGGCAGTAGATCCTCCTAACCGTAATGCTAGTAAAGAACGCCAACTAATTGTCTCTTAAAGCTGGAGCGGCAGTAAATTCCTAGCTAAAACCTATTAGGACAGCTTATAGGCTAAGCAGCTCTTAAGTTCTTAATAACTAGCGCTTAAGCGAGGCCTTAAGGGCTGAAGCTAGCTGGTATAATATGAACTAGAACACTCTAAATTCTGGTAGCCTCTACTAAGATTGGGGAGTAAGTATAGGTCCGCTCTTCTACGTACTATAAGAGGTAGTAACGATGCTGGTTAAAGCTTTAAGTACGCTTACTCTAGTGGAGATAGAGCGGGCCGTATAATAGAATATAGGGGAACCTTAGTTGCTTTAAAGATGCTTAAAGTAGGTATAAATTACGTTGCTCTAATATATACCTTACTTCTACTAGGATATAATAAGCCTCTAGGTAGCTCCATCTCTTACGGATGTTAGCTATACTGTTTTAAGGTGTATAAAAGAAGTATACTACGTTAAGTAGTTATACTTAAAATTAAGGCTAATACGGCCACAGTTATTATAGTATTAAAGCTATATATTATACTACCCCCCTTATCCGCGTTCTTAGAAGACTTGGTTTTAATATTAGCTGCCTTACTATACTAGGGATGACTCCTACTCCTATGCGGAGGTAAAATTGCGGCCTAGGAAATGAGAAGCCTTAGAGTAATAGATAGCGATGTCGTAGCAAGATACTTAAATAAGGTAGTATAGTACAGCATCTAAACTCAAAGCTGAAAATATAAGAATATTAGGCTGTACGTAACTATCTCGCCTATATAATATACAGTAGAGTATAAAGAGCTGATATATCTTAGGTTAGAGTTGTATCTAGCATATTATTTAATAAACTAATAGAGAGGCCTATAGAATTTCAACCGTTAGGTTTAAATAGCCTCTTTCAGTATAGACGGTCACGAATTAAATAATACAGTTCTCGATAGCCAACTCTGTAATAGTAGGGTAATCAATTCTATTTTCGTTAATCGAGATAGAAGGCAACTAATTTATATGTAGGGAACCTTACTATCTATAGAGAATAAAGACGGCGCAATTCCTAAAGATTAACCGAAGGGGTATAGCGAGATACTATTACTATAGTCTATAGATATAGTCCTGTCTAGCCTAATCTATAAGTACTTCGTTATAGGGCTAGAGTTTATTTAAGCTTATATGTTGTAGTCGCCCGCCGCTATTTTAACCACTTAAGCGCAAGATTGATGAATTAGAGTAAGAGCTATCCAATATTCAAGACGGAGTTATTACTCTAGAAAGAGCGAAAGATAAGACAATAATATATATTAATGAGCGAACGGAGAATATATAGAAGAAGAGGCGTAGGGTAGAAAAGGAGACACGTTTATAAGGACGTAAAGTACGAGGTCGGGTGGCGGAGAATATTATCTCCGGCAAATAGGAGCGCTGAACACATCCGATTAATTTACCGATTAGAATATATTTAGCCTAGTTCTCATCAGGCTGACCCTTAATTAATCTATCTTACCCAGCATATTTCTTTAAAGCCTTTAAGCCTAATTTAATAATTTAGGCGAAAGTAGAGTTTGTAGTAACTTACGCAGCTTAAGTTCGTGATAACTCTAACCTTATAGGTACCTAAGCTAACGTTACTCCCGGTCGAATAATAGTTAGTAGATGTATATTAGAAAAGACGTTTTCGTTCTCTTTAGATAATAATTTTAATGTTACATTATTAATTTACTATTAACTAAGATTACTCTACACTTAAACTAAGCAGCTATATTATGCTAAATTTTAAGCTCTCTAACGCGCGCTAGACGCTTATAATTATCTAAATCTCTAAGCTTAAAATAAGTTGTATCTAAAAATAGTAGTTTCTAATTAGAGACTTTAGAGCTAGTTTTAGGCTTATTACTAGTACCTAAACTAGTACCTTTTACTCTCGTTATAGTATTACGTAATATCGTCTTATATAATACAATTATCCCCTCTCTCTAAGGAAACTTACGTCGTGGAGGATAAAAAGTGCTAATTAAGTTAAGCTATAAATATAAGAAGTATACATTTTAGCAAAATTTTGATAGATTAAAGAAAGGATATATAGTTCTAATTATCTAAAAGATTAAGAACTGCGTCTATTCTCGGTTTATCTTTTAATTCCTAAGGGGAAATCAGTAGTAAAATATCCAATTACTACTATTTTAAATTCTCTATAATATATATAGCTTATATAACCCTAAAAATTTATAAAGTTATATAAACTTGTGCTATATAAAGCTAACTTAGCAACCAGGTAGCTGTAGGCTAGATATTAAACTCTATAAAAGCTTGATCCTAATTAGACATCTATATAATTTCAGACTTAACTATAGCCCTATCTATAAGATTCAGCCTTGCAATACTATACGGGGATAAGAATACGTTATCTGCATAAGTTCCGTAGATCTAAGGTAGTCTAGAACTAGGATATATATATAGGCACCTTAACGCGTTTACGTAAAACGTTATATCGTTTAACGCGTTAAGGCCTAATTATATCGTTTAAATCGTTTAGCGTTTTAGTATTATTATAACGTTTAAATAATATAAGAACGATATAAGGGCCTTAGCATATTTACTTTTTATAGAAAATTCTTAACTGGCTACAGCTCCTTTAGATCCAGCTTATTTAACCTCAATTCTTCGATTAATTGCCCTATATGTATTAAGATGTTGTCCGATATCTTATTATTTGTAAGTTTATCAATCTATATATTATCTAGACCTTCAATACCACTCTATTTCAACGCTATAATACATATAGAAAATGTTCAATCAGAAAATCTAAAGTGTAAAAGATTAAAGATCTATTATATTTATAGGTTCTATACTGTATAGGCTAGTTCGCATCGAGTTAATACTATTAACTATATTATCTCGAGGCACCCGTTTCCTGGCGGCTCATCTTAAACGCCTCAAACACATCAGCGGGATATTACGTCTATATTAACGTCCATTTCATCCTATAGTACTCTCTATAATAGTTTTAATAAGTAGAAGTATCGCGAAACTCTTATCAGACTACTTACTCGGCGTCGATTACCCTTTTCGGTAGTAGAATAGGATGAGCTAAAGGATATAATACTCGCTGGCAACTATATAATTGGGGACCTTCTTATTACGTCCCGTCGGACAGTAGTACGATATATTGCTTCGAATTATTCCCTTTACCGCGAGCAGCTTAAGGCTAATCTTTTATCAGTAAGAGGGCCTATTTATATCTCTACTAATCTCTAGACATCTCCCTATTAATCCGCTCTCCTCGCAATTTATATATAATAGGTCAGCAGCAACTATACCATCTAGAAGGCTCTTTTAGCTCTACCGGAATGCCGATATTCCTACTCTAGAGAGAAGTAGGTACAGCTTATCCTAGAGACTCTTAAGACTTTTAACATCCTGCGTCAACTCGACTATTATACTAGAGATAATGCTTCCTCAAATAATACCTGTCTAAAGTACTTTAAATAGTTTTTATAGGATAAGTATACGGTTCGTATATTAATTAAAGTGCAGACTAGAACTAACCAATAACTATAATATAGGTTGAATTTAATGCTAAATAACGCTGGATCTGATATATTATATATATTATTAATCTATTACTTTAAGCCTTTTTACTTGCGTCTTCGCGGGAGGCTTTTATAGCTACCCTCGCTACTGCTACCAATATCTCTAGAGAAGAGCTACTCGTCCAGTTTTCTAACGCGCTTAACTATTAATAGTAGAAGCTCTAAGAAGAGTATTAAGATTTATAGAAAGTACGCTAGAGCTAGTGTACCTAACTTTATACTTAGAGAAGAGGAATCTAAGGTCGTTAGAGCTTAATAGACGATGAATTTACTAGCGTCGATAATATACCTACCTTATATAAAGTCTATCAGTTATGTATCTAGCTGCGTAGCTCAACTCTTTATACTAGTGTTTAGGAGGATGCTATAGGTCTATAGCTGGGTATTAATAATAAAACTAAGTAGTCGTTGTAGTATTAGATTATCGATTAAGTTCTCTAAAAGATTAATAATATTAAACTATTTATACTTAACTACGCGGATAATCTAGGCGATATATATCTTGATAATAACGATTAGAGTATACTAGAGAAAGTACATACATTTTTACAGCTATTTACTTCAGCTACTCTCTATAAAGAAGGTGATAGAGCCTTAATCTTATCATCCCTTAAACTGATGGACTCTCTCCTCGTCTATTATAAGAAGAATAAGGTAAGCCGAGTACGTAGCTTAAGTCTAGTACTAACGTTTCTATAGGAGCGCTATTTTCAGCCTGAGGATTATAATGCTCGCATGCTCCGAGCGATTAAGATAGGATGGTTCGTACTCGACAAATACTATACTATAACTAAAGAAGCTCCTGTATATACTGCTACTCTTCTTCTTAATCCCAGCTACCGAGTTGCCTATCTTAAGAAGAATTGGCTAGAGTAATAGTATAAGCCTGTAATTATGGCTGCCCGCAGTATTTAGGAGGTAAAATTTAAGGATCGACGCCCTCTAAAGCGTCCTACAAGTTCTAATACTATACCTCCTCCCCCGAAGCGCTAAGCTGTTGTTCTTAATCAACTTCTCGAGTTAATAGAAGCTATAACAAGCGATTCGTATACTAAAGATAACTTTATAGCCTTTATTAAGTAGCCTACATTTCGTATTAATTATATACCTCTTAAATAGTAGTATAAAGAGGACTAGCGGCGATCTTATCCCCGTCTTAGTTAAATAGCTATGGAGATCCTCTTAATCCTACCAGAGTTATTAGAACTAGAGCGTACTTTCTTACGCGTAAGGAGAACATATTTATAGAATTGCTCTTATCTTATGTGCCTCAATATCCAGAGAATTGAGTATATTAGCAGCTGGTTGCGAGAAGGTTATATTTGGCCTAGTTCTACTAATAGGATAGGTATACCTCTAGGGCCCGTACTAGAGGATGAACTAGAGGAGATTGATGATAATACTGCGGACCAGATTAAATAGATATAGTATATATATAGCTACTGAATTTTATATCGTTCTTATATTGTTTATATTATTTAAACGTTAAACGTTTTAAGATAGAGCGTTTTTTTCTAAAATGTTTTAGTATTCGGAAAAAACGATATAAAATAATATACCCATATATAGAAGGAGATAGAAAAATATCCCTGTTAGATAGAGCCAACGAGCGATTAGACTATAAGTCCTCGGATCTAGCCAGCCCAAAAATAGGTCTAAGAATAGATTTTTCTCTTACTAGAGTAGATAAGTAAGAATACTAAATAAAATGTAATAGAAGACGTTAATTAAAATGTTTTATAACTCCTTAAGAAGTTTATTTAGAGCTATAGTATATTTATAGCGTTCTTTACAGCATCGCGAGACACTATAGTAAATTAACTACTAGACTAAAAATACGAATCTATACCTAGCTATAGTATATTGTAGTTTATATACTAACAGATATATAGTGTCGCGAGATAGAACTACGCTTCGAACTTCTAGAACCTCTCTATTATAATTATTTTATTACGCCTCCTATTAGTATTATTGCCTATTAATCTAACGTCCCTTACTATATAGTAAGATATACTGTGTGGCGAGATAAACGAGGGGTACTTTAACTTTTAGCAACCGGAAAGCCCATGCGCATAATAAATATTACTATAATTCTACGAAAATAATCTACTATAGCTAATTCTAAATGTCTATAATCTCTTCTACCTAAAAATTACGTTTATATTATCGCTTTTACGCCTAACTTATACAGCATATTATATTGTAGTATAACAGGCTTTCCTCCCTATAGCGCCAACCTCAAGCCTTTTTCGCTCCAATTTTTTGTAGAATAGCCTTATTCTAGTCTTACAACCTCCCTCTTATACTAGAAAGTTATTATTGGCCCTATACGTGCTGCAGGGCGCGATTTTATATAGGGCCGCCCCGTTGATAGGTACTTCTAGCAAAAGCGAATCCCCGATCTTAGCTCTTTCTTTCTTTCTTTCTTTTATTTCTACACCCTTTTAGGCCGCACTAGCCTATATAGGGATCTAGCTATTTAATATATACTAGATAGCTGATAATAGCTATAAGAGTAGAGATAATATATACGTTCAGGACCTACTATCGCTATATTAAAGTCTGTTCTAGAGTAATACTCTTCTTACCGCTGGTAGAATATCTACGGTAATTGTCCTAAGTCCTATTTATATATACTCTCTCTATTTAATTACCTCTACATTTAATCTACCTATATCTTTAATAAAGGAAATAGTATCCTATACAATCTTTATTAATAGCTGCTACTTCTCTATTAGTCCGTCGAGTTCTTCAGACGAATATACGCTATATATTTTTACAACTATAAGGCTTCTATACTCCTCTTAACTCTAATATTACTATCTCTACTCGATTCACCTTAGATATACTAGTAGGAAGTATTCTATAGTTTCTTTCTAGCTGTACTTGTAAAGTTTATTATCCGCTTACCCAATCTTATATAAATAGCTGTTAAGCCTATTATAGCCTCCCTGCAGCTGTACTAATATCTTTATATTAGTCTATTTAAGCCTATTATAAAGTTTCTATATATATTTTCCAGGAAGTACTGCGTCTAATTTCCTTAGATATCTAGCAACTTTTAACAACTAGAAGTGGGCTCGCTTTTATTCTATAGCATCTCTATCTGGTTTTTAACTTTCCTATAGTATAATTTTCCTGTTAATTAGGAGGTGACCCTCTTTTATAGCTAGATAGGCTAGGCTATATATAATCTCATTACCTTATAGGCCTAAATATACTAGTACTTAGTTAAACTAGATTTCTAGCTATTATCGCTTAGCTGTTTAGAGTAAGATAAATATCTGTTATAATATTTCGCTCTTATATTAACTAGGTTATTTAAGGAGATATAATACCCTTTTACTATCTATTTTAATATAATATATAATAGCGCTAGAATAAAGACTATAGACTAGATCTTTGATAATAGTTTAGACTATAACTTAGATTACTTTAAGTTTAATCTACATCGGGTTTAGATTAGAGCCTTAATTAAGCGTAGCCGATATTTAGACGCTGAAAGGTAGTAGACTATAGATTTCTATACCTGCTAATCTATATTATACCAATCTATTAGTATAAAAATTGATTGCTTTAAAGTTCTCTACTCTAACTTCTACTACCTCTAATACTTCTTCTTTACTTTGTATTAAAGTATCTGCACTCTATTACTAGGGTAGCTTAGTAAACGCTGGAATTAGGTTAATTTTATTTCGGTTTATATAGCTATATCTAGCTGCTGTTGCTTCTAACGGTAATAGAAATCTATTAGTCTAGTCTAGGTGATAGATAAGATACTAACTAATATAATGTAGGGGTTTATAATAAAGTTAGACCCAATTCTTTTATACCTATTTCTAAAGCTGGTCTTATAGATACTTTAACTCTACCTTAACTATTGCTGCGGCGAGGGCTACTAATTTAAATATCTCTGTAACTACTAATACCCTAATCTTTATAGCTTAGTTAATACGGCTTTATATATATATCAACGAGTATAAAACCTATATTAGAGAGCTGTAGTTTATAACTAGAATAATTGTAGCTAGGAATAGTTAGCGAGCTGCTATAATATATAAGCTCTTTAAGTATTAAAGGGCGAGTACAGCCTTCTCTCTCTACTTAGCTACTTTTACTATATAGATATAGAATAATAATTTTTAGTTAAAAATAATATCTAGTAGTTTAACTTTATATTTTAGCTGGACTGTTTAGCCTTAAAACCTTATACTTATCTTATTCTAGTAATAGCTACTATTATAGGAGAAGTAGATTAGTTGTATTTTATTAGGCTTAAATATAGCGCCGCTTATCTTATACTAGTACTTAATTATTAGGATAATTTCGCCTCTAAGTTAATTAATATTTCTGCGTATTATTAGGTTTAAAACCTAAACTATAAAATCGTTAATAAAGGCTATTTTTCTTATAGTACTTAAGAGCTTTCCAGCAATTAAATTTATATTATAGAATAGAAAGAGGATAGATAATAAGAGTAAGCCCTGCAGGAGGCTTATATAGGTAATATCTATAGTCTCTAATTCTATACTATTAACTATAACTAAGGCTTTCTATTTTAAATAGAAGTTATATATAAACTGTACTATTTAGATTAGAATTCTTTTTATATATAGCTTCTATTCGAGAATATCTTTATAAACTCTATTAAACGCTCTTTTAAGATTAAAACTAAATATAGTAACTACATATTTACGCTTCTAGGCTTAGTAGATATCTTTTATAACTAGTTATAGGGTATTAATAGTAGAGTATTACTTTTAGGCTCTAAAGTAATATTTAGGTAGAAGACTATAGGTCTTATCTAGGTATAAAATTCTCTCTACTAGGACTAATTCTAGTACTTTTCTTAGAGTAGGTAAGAGTAAAATTAGCTAATATACTTTCACTAGTCTATAGTTACTTTTATTAAGCTTCTAAAGGGGTAGAATTCTAGCTAATCTCTATAGGTAAGGAAAGTATTCTAGCTATATACTTACTCTAAATAGAGTAGTTATATAGTTACCTATATATAGCTATAGTATCTTCTAGACTATTACTAGTAACCTATTAGGGCCGGGGGCTTTATATAGTACCGCTCTTAGCACTAAATCGTAGATCTCCTCTTTTATAAACTCCTCCTAATATAGTAGTAGTAGTATTATAGTCTATAAGATATATTCTTTAACCTATACTATTTAGCTAAAGAATTAGTTAATAAGCTTTTTAGAAATCCCTAAATTATCTATATAAAGGCCTTCTAAAGTTTCTAGTATTAGAATTAACCTAAATTAACTATTTTTAGTTAGATAAAAGTACTTAGCAATTTTCTAGATATTCTAACTTAAGTTTAGAAACTCCTTCTATTTTATATATCTCTAGCATCTGTAAGTATTATAGAAGGTTTTCTTTACTCTTCTTACCTTTTTCTTAAATATTCTATTTTTTAAGTACCTGCGCTATTGTAAATAGACTTTATTTTTTAGCTAAGTATAGTTATATCTAAGTTAAGTAAAGTCTATATTCTACTATTATTTTATATATAGTAATAGTTATATTGTTAAAGTATATAGGAATACTATATTTTAGATAATCCGGATTAAATATAATATAAAGCTGTTAATTTACTAAGGTATATTTAGTACTATATAGTATAATAGTAGTTGTTTAAGACTAGCTAATACTAGACTACCTATTTTTTACTAATCTATATTTCTAAACAGCTACTATAGTTCTCTAAAAGGCTTATATATATTAAGAGTAAAAGAGGTCTTAATTACCTTATAGTCTAAACTATAAGCTATATACTATATCTAATAGATAGTCCTATTATTTACAAGTCTACTTATTACTAGCGCTAGATTAATTATAGAGCTTAAGGCGTGCGTAGCTATACCCTATAAGAGTAGTAGTTAAAAATCTAGCTAATCTATATATTAGACGATTCTTTCGCCTTTGTTATAATAGATCCTATTTCCTTTTTAAAGTTAGTTGTACCGGTTAAAATTATTATAGAGGATAATTTTATAAGTAGAATACTATATACTAGTATTCTTAACGTATTGTAAGATCTTATTAATAACTATTATATAATAGGCGGACAACTCTTCTATTAGTTAGATATATATTAAAAAGGTAATATAGGTCCTATTTTCTACCTAAATCTTAATTACTGTAATATCCTTTAAAGGGATTTTAATCTATTACAGCTAGAGGATCTAGTTTATATAAATTAATAATTAAAATAGCTATCTTTTAGTATAGTCTTAAAGTAATAGAGTATATTATATTTAGTAATAGTAGCTTTACAGCGTAGCTATAAAGCGGCCCTCTTCTATCTAAAAACCAGCTAGTTCTTAGATTAGTAGTATACTAAAGTCTTATAGTACTTTATTATTAATTAACGCGTATTATACTTTAGGTTAGTACTAGAAGTTAGCTTAAAGGATCTTTAATAGTTTACTAACTATTAGATTATTTATTCTAGATCTATCTCTAGAGAAGTAGGTATAATCGATCTTAACTATAATAGTTTCTAAAGCAATTACAGTATCTAAATATATTATTATAAGATAATATATAATAGCCTTACTTATTATAATTTAAGTATTTTTCTATATTCTGGTAGTTTCGCGCTATATAGTTAAATTCGCTATACTTCCTATATTATAATATATCCGATTTATAGAACTCGGTTATATAAGCTAATACTCCTTAGACCGTAATATAGCTCTTACTAAGTAATCTATCTTTCTCTTTCTATATAGCGTAGACTACTACTAGCTAGACTATTTACCGGTCTAATAGCTAGCTGAGAGGTCTTATAGCCTAGATAGTAAGGCTATTCTCGTTATTAATCTAGTCTAGAATACTTTTCACAATTACCTCTCCTCTATCTAGATTACTAATTACGTCTTTACTAATACTAGTAAGCTTAACCTTAAACCTTTCTTATTTAATTAGCCTAGTTTAAACAAATTCTTTCGCCGTCAGATTTTTCTAAGGCTCTTTACTTCTAACTATTTGAGCTTATTCTTTACTAGTAAAGATAAAATCTACTTACTCTTTTCGTCTATTTATTACCGCCTTACATTTAATTTCTATAAGATCTACTATTACTTATAGAGCTCTATTTATTATCTCTTACAATTCTTTCGCGTTTTTACTATTTAGTTATATATTACTAAGGTTTAGCTTTATAGTTAGTAGTTAATATTTAGCTTAAGTTATTATTTGTGTTACGCTTAGATTAGAGATAGAAGATAGTACTAGGCTTAAATTCAGGGGGGTTATAGCTATTATAGGCGGTATTAGATATAGGCTTAAAGCTGCTGATACATATAATCGCGCGTTGGATTATAAGGTATAGGAGGATATAGTCTGCTCGAGGTTGTTAATATTAGCTGTTATATACGTTACCTAGTCTTTTAATTACTTTATTTCTTCCGCTTATACTTTTCCATCTTCAATCAGTTTACCATTTGCCTTAATTAGGTTATTGTTCTTCTCGGTTAATGCCTCGACCTCCTTTTTGAGTGGCTTAATAGTTTGCTCAAACTTCTTGACCAGCTTTTATGTCTGGTGAAGGTACCGCATCTCCATCTCCTGTAGGTGTTGTAGAACATCTCTTACGCTTGGCTCATCTGTCAGGCTTTGCACAATGGAGCGGTTCTGACGTTTCTCACTATCTATTGCCATTGCCAGGGCCTTTGCTGATAGTAGTAATAAACCACTTGTTTGTCGCGTTCTTCGGCCGATGTGAGGCGACTCTGGGCTCTGTAAATGGCTCTCGGATTCCATTGACCGTTCGGTATCAGCTTGGTTTAGTTTAGTTTGGTGTAATCCGCTTATTGTTGTTGTGTTGTGGTTGTTTATTATTGTTTGTTTCGCGTCGCGTGAATCGACACGTCGCCTCGCGGCGGCGGGGGATACCCACGCGGTATGTGTGCGCAGAACTCCTAATGCTTGCTACTACAGACTATAGCAACTTTTCCGCGTAGATATCCCGTCTTCACTCTGGTCGGTCGATGATTAACAGTGGCATTTGAGATAGAAAAGGTGGCATTTGGGATATTTTACAAGCTGACGTCACGGAGTCTACAATCGAGTCTTGGCAGAGCATCTAGCGCGCTTACATTGCAGCTTAATCAATGATTAACAATCTGTATTGTATTCTAGGCTAAGCCTCAGGTGTGGCGCTCTTCTAGAACCATCCACCACGGCACGTGCCGGCTATTTTTGGCTTTGTCCATTGTTGCAAGGTGTCCCGTTGGAGGGTCATGCCAGCCAGGCGTCTCTCGTGCATTACCCATCACCACAATCGTAGACATGGACCGAGCCAGCCAGGTCCTAGCGCAAGACCTCCCTACAGGTATACGTAGGACATATGCAGCCCTATCAGACAGGGGCAATGTTCCCATCTCCACACTCCACCATCGTGATCGTGGACGACGCTCCAAAGAGGAACTAGCAAGGAGCCGACAATACCTTACACCACAGGAAGAGAAAGCCCTCGTTAAGTTTCTATTTCTAATGTCTAGTTTCGGGCACCCTGTACGAATTAAATTTATGCGTTCGCTAGCCTTTGGTATCGGTCGTCGTCGTTCTACGAATAAACCAATCAAGCGCCCTGGTCCAAACTGGCCTCGCGCCTTCGAGAAACGCCATCCAGAACTTAAAGCAAGGCGAATAAACTCTATAAACTGGAAGCGGCACGATAGCCACATATATAATAAGGTCGTAGAGTGGTTTGAAATAATCGGTAAAGTACTGCAAGATCCAGCTATCTTGCCTGAGAACGTCTATAATATGGATGAGACTGGAGTTATGCTGAGCATGCTCGGGTCCGTCAAAGTTCTCGTAAGTAAGGACGATATACGAGACTATAGAGGCGCAGGTGTTAAGCGTCAAATGGTTACGTCGATTGAATGTGTCAGTGCTGATGGTAGGCCACTACTACCTCTTATAATCTGGCCAGCTTCGACCCACCGAAGCAACTGGACTACGTACCCAACACCTGGATGGCATTTCGGATGTTCGGAAAACGGATATAATGACTCAAAGATTAGCTTAGACTGGCTAACGGATTCTTTCGATCCCCAAACTAGAGGAATAGCTAACGGAAAGCCACGGCTTCTAATATGTGACGGCTTCGGAACTCACGAAACCCTCGAAATCTTAGAATTTTGCCTAGGAAATAACATTATCCTATGTCGTCTCCCCTCTCACACTTCACATAAGCTTCAGCCCTGCGACGTTGGGGTCTTTGCACCCTTAAAGACCGCCTATCGCGATCAAGTTGAACGGTTGAATCGAGGAGGAATAGACCAATTTGGCAAGGAGCACTTCACCGCTCTCTATAAGCCTGCCCGGGACAGAGCGTTAACCAAGAGGAATATCACGGCTGGATGGGCCGCAACTGGTTTGTTTCCATTCAATCCGGAGCGAGTGCTTAGAGGTATACAGAAGCCTACAGCTCAACTTACTGTTACAAAGACCAGCAACGAGGAAATACCACAAACACCTGTGACACCAGTAACGCCAGTGACGACAGAAGCTCTTACCTCGTTGCATAACCTGATTAAACAGGAACTTAATGATCCAAGCAAGCAGCGTATACAACGGCACGTACAAAAGCTTGCGAGCGCCGCTCAAACATCCTTTACCGAATGCGGCCTCCTTCAGGATCAGAATAGATTCTTATTTAAAATAAATAATGAAGCGAAAGTCCGCCGATCAACCAGGTCAGTAGTCCTTGGGAAGGCGAAGGTTATGAGCTATAAAGACCTGGAAGAAGCACGAGCGAAGCGTGAGGCGAAAGAGAAAGCAAAGGCCACCGTGAAGGGAAAACGCGGTCGTCCGCGCAAGAACCCTGTGCCAGAACCAGAACTAGAGGCAGTAGCAGAGTCGGTTCCATTGGTGCGGATAGGTGAAGTTGAGCCGACGACAGCTATCCAAGGATTGTCTTGGGACGTACCAGTAGCGAAGATGTATTAGAACAACCTTGTTATTATTGCTTAATTGAAGTTGAAGTTATATTACACTGAGAGTTTGCGCAAGCTCTATATATATATATTGAGCAAATAGTGTTGTAATATGACACGCAGTTGAGCTTGTAGAGATATGTCCAGTTGTCATTCTTGCTGACTACTCCGGATTTTGAGCGCTAGCAAATGCCACAGCCACAGACTTGGCTTACTATGGTAAGTCCACCCGTAACGGAACAACCGCCGTAACGGAAAAAAGGTCGGTACTTTGGTTTTGCAGCAACAGCGAGCTTGCTCACGCCGTGATTTTTGCAGTACTGCCATTTTATGATATGACACTATGACTTCTTAGGCTTTATAGCTATACCAATACAAAAATTACGTTCGCATGAAAGCCTGCCTGCCAAACTCGCGGAGAGCTCGTCTTGATAGCAAAAGCAATTCTCACCCAATATAGGCCACTGCTGCGCCAATACTGCTATCGCGACTAATAGAATACCCTTATACAGGCCTGTAAGTCTAATAGGAAAAGTAGGAAGTAATAATTAACTGTAAGGCTGCGAGGCGCGCTCGATTCATGCAGGGCCGCCATCCAGTTAGTACCTCTGATCGGGACGATTACCTATTCTGGCTAGCACAGAATTGCCACATAATCGTAATGTAATCTGGCGGAGGCTACCAGCCGCAAAGCGGGGTTGTGGCTGTCATGCTTATGGCTGTGCAAAGCCCTCCGGCCACCGTATGCCCCTCAGTCTTGCGATCAAACTTACTCCCCGTCAACCAGCTCACCTCTTGTAGATTCGCCACCTTTCAGGAATCCTCTCAACTAGCGCTATCGGAGGCGTTCGTTTACCTGTATAAGGCTCAAGTGGCGAATTTTAACAGGCAGCTCGACTGGTGGTCGTGCGGTGGGATAGTAAGCCAGAAGGCTTATAACTTGTCAAGCTCAACTTTATATATCCATAATCTCCCAAGTTCATCCCAAATACTAATCGTCTTCCCCGATACTACAAATTCTGACGGTCTGTACTCCGGAGGTAGCCACATGAGGTCTCTTGAGTTATATATTATCCGTACACCATCCGTACTTAAGGCTAAGCCTTGATATTGAGGATTCTGAAGCTCAAGATTACATGAAAGCGGTGCCGAACTTCTTAGAGCGCTAATGTCGATAGTACCAATGTTAGTGTGAAGCTTTAAGTCGCTAGTACTAAAAAAGATGCGTCGACATGCCTTATTAGCACTAAGAGTTGCGAGGCACTCGCCGCCGCTCACATCCCAGATAACGACACCGCCGTCGCTCAACGCTGATGCGAGCCAGGCCGAATCGTGGGAGAAGGCTAGTGATTGGGCAGGACTGTTATGCCCTTTAAGAGTGTGCATGCACTCTCCGCTACTCACGTTCCAGAGCTTAATCGTGCAATCATTATCGTATGATGCCGACGCTAGCCAGGCAGAATCAGAGGAGAATGCTATTAAGCTAACTCCAAAGCTATGGCCCTTAAGCGTTCGGAGGCATATGCCGTGGCGTACATCCCAGATTTTGATCATGCCAGTATCGGACGCTGATGCAAGCCAGATTGAATGATGGGAGAAGGCCAAATCCTGGACTTCCTTGAACACGCTGGAAATTTGATATTCATAGAGCGTCTGGAGCGTCTGGAGGCGCTCGCCGCTGCTTGCGTTCCAGATGATGACAATGCCGTCGCTCGACCCCGACGCAAGCCGAGCCGAGTCGCCAGAGAAGGTCATCGATCGGACAGGACCGTTATGCCCTTTAAGAGTGAGCATGCCCTCGCCGCTACTCACATCCCAGAGCTTAATCGTGCCATCACCGTATGATACCGACGCTAGCTGGGCCGAGTCAGAGGAGAGTGTCACCGACCCGATAGCCTTGCTATGCCCCTTGAGAGTGAGCACACATTCGCCGCTACTTGCGTCCCAGAGGTTGATCGTGCCATCGTCTGATGCCAATACAAGCCTGGATAAGTCGGGAGAGAGGCCTGCTAACCAAACGGCATTGTTGCACTCCCCTGGCCTTTGGAGGCGCTTGTCGCTGCTTGCATCCCAGATAATGACAGTGCCGTCGTCCGACGCTGATGCGAGCCGGGCCGAATCGTGGGAGTAGGCTACTGATCGGACAGGACTATTATGCCCCTTAAGAGT
>ML986630.1:157186-278515 GCA_010094045.1 Lojkania enalia
CCAGAGTTTAATCGTGCCGTCATCTGATGCCGACGCAAGCTGGGCCGAATTCGAGGAATACGCCACTGACCTGACTACAGAGGTGTGTCCTTCAATGGTCTGGAGTCGCGCGTCCCAATCCTCCTGTACAGCTGGCTTTATTGTGATCCAGTCCGGCTCTTTACTCTTGAAAAGATTTCTTATCAAGCTGCGAGTCGGGCTGAAGAATAGTGCAGACGTATACGCTTGAAGAGGACTGTTCTCTATTGCCCCCTTATGAGCCATAACGAATCGACGCGCATCCTGAACTAGTTCATTTAACGCATGTACATCTGTTCTCCCCTAGGCTATATTAGCATATCACTTATATAGATAGCTGGTCTCATGAAATTACTAACCGCAAACAGTGACTCTAAGATTCCCATGGCAATAACACTATTAGTTATACATTTCATTAGACTGAGAGCTTGAAGCCAATGCAGAAAGTGCTCTTGGAGAAACTTTCTAACGAGGCCACTGTGAGAGTGGGGCGTTTCCGCTAGCTGAAGATGGCTAACCCAGTAACAGCACGCATACTGAACAGCCGAAGGAATAGGTGTCTCTATTTCCTCTGGTACATCGTCGGCCAGCGCACCCCAGCTTTGCAGGTTACAAATGTTCTTCTTTAGGATGATATGCTCTTGGTCATCTTTTCCGTTCATAAGGTCAAGGCATCTCAGAAACCAATTCTTATGCAGTACCTCTTCGTGACCGCTAAAGATGCAAAGCTTCAGGGACAATTCAAGCGTCTCCAGGAGATACCAGCTGAATGGGGATTTTCTGTGCGTCCACAAAGCGAAACAAAAGATGCTGATCGTGAAGAAGGAAAGAGCCAAGTAATGTAGGATGAGATTGCGTAATTGTAAAAGAACGGTCATGAATAGAATATAATCCAAAAAAGGGAGAAGGGCGGATTGCTTGAGCACGTAGCTTACGGGACGTAATATGTAGGGCCTCAGCGACAAACCCACAGTGGAAGGGAACACAAGAGGTGGGTTCAGCAAATATTCCTTGAGTGATAGATGAACAAGTTGAAGCTCTGTGTCGTCTGAAATCTCTATCGGAAGGGATAGGACATTTTTGCACTTGCGAATGCTTGCGCGAGAGTCAATTCCTGTTATAGTGCGTAATTCAGCCACGGTCAAAGGTCGAAAAGCGAGAGATACCCAATGGATAATCTTGGCCGCGTCGTCCGGTTTGGTTCCCGTCTGATCTTCATCCTCTTCTAGTATTTCAAGAAGCATACGGCTTACTATCGAATGGAGTCCTCTGGGCAACAACTTGTCAGCTTCATACTCAGACTTGAGAATTCTGTCTACTCTGTCATCGTTCAACATGTCCATGGCGAAAGCCACCCAGAGGAATGTTCCATTCGCCCGGTCGAGCAAAACTACACACATTCGACTCAATCGGTCAAGCCCGTCCAGTTGGCCCAATTTGTAGAGTTGGTACAGTCCGCCTGGGTCTTGTATCGTGTGGTTATTAAACGCAGGGATTTTCTCAGCACGGTCGGAAATGAAAAACAGAATATCGCGCTCTGTTTCTTCAGTGTGCTCGTCCATATCTATCCTGGTAGCATGTTGGATGTTTTTCTCCAGGCTGCGGCTGACAATTACTGTCCGAATATTTTGGTTTCCTTCCAACCCGCTTGCTCCGTATAATGATTCGAATTTCTCTTGTAGGAAGTCGATCGACGCTTTGTCGCATTCATCAAAGCCATCTAATACGACATATATCAGCGTCTGAACCTTGATAATCATGCACTTAAATAATTCCCATAGATCATCGCGACGTGTTGCACTAAACAAGTCGTCTCCCCATGTGTCGAATTTGGTGAGAATAGACTTGTCCAAGCGTTTATGATTGTTTGGATCGTCGCTAAGGTCGCAGAGCTGATAGACAAGGCCTGTAAATACAGCATGTGCAGTACTGCGCTGACTATTTCGGTGGTCGCAGAAGTATCGAAGAACCAACGGCTTCTCAGCCATTTCGTGCAAGTTCTTAGCAAGGTGGATCGAAAGATAGGTCTTGCCTTTCCCAGGACCACCGCGTATCCACAGAAAGGGCTTCGAACCACCATGCCATAATTTATACTTGTCGATTTTCTCGATCCATTCGCAAGTGCCGCGGGAGATATTTCCTCTGGCGGTAGGTACGTTCTTTCCATATGTTGATCCGGTGCGGTCGAGTGCTATCCGGAGGTGGTCCCATTTCTCTTCTTCTGTAGGTTTCCCTGTTCTCCGCATCGCTGTTAGTCTTAGTAAGACTGAAATCTCACAGGGGTTCGTTTACCTCCTACTATGATGTTATTAGATTGGCTGCTGAGAATAGCGGAGTTGTCCTGGATCAATATTGGACCGACATTAAGGTTGGCCATAACACTAAACCGGGCCGAGATGGGCAGGGCGGCACTAGGCAATCACCTGGTAAGTCTCCCGCCTCTGCTCAGCGCTTAGAGTGGCGTGACGGACGAGGAGGAATCAAAGAGAGTTAACACGGCTTCGACGACATGAACGAGTCTTTGGAGGGAGACAGGAGGCTAAGATATCCCAAGCCTCTCTGCAATCTGTTTCTGCGAGGCTCTTCTTCCGGAGGATCCAAGCCTGTGCGCGCCCTGCAGGTGAGGTTCAGCAAGTAATTCAACAACCTTGATTTCGTATTAAAACGGCTAACAGCGAAGTGGCGCGATTCTGGAGGTTTCCACGCACAGACCCACTTGACACGTTGCCGAAAACGCTAAGCGACACTAATGTCATCTCCACTTTTCTCTAGATAACACTAACCCAAGCTCTATGAGTCCAGAGGTTATGGCTTCAGTCGCTCGTGAGTATTCACTTTATGTTAAAACTCTACGCTACTATATAGCAGTTCACGGAATTTTGCTAACTTAGTCCTCGTCAAGCACACGGCGCGCCTCAAACTGTCACGGCCGAATCAAGTGGTACAAATCACGAAACTTCTGCTGTGACTCTATTAATCCAACCCCGTTTGCGCGTCATCGCTGTAATACAACACGCTATCGCGACCGTCTACCCACCAGCATCGACCGAAATTCAGGGAAGAGATTCGCGTGCGAACACCATGAAAGAACAAATCTTCTCCATCATGAAGAACATAGCCAATTACGCTTGGCAGGTGAACCTCATAGACGGTGGGAAGGCAATCTTCGCTACTATCCGAGACAACATCGCCTTCTTCGCCCACCAAGAAAATTTCATTTTAGGGCCAACAGCGATAAGGGGCGGGTGGCTCGCAATTAGAGAGAATACCGTTTTTGGGGGGAAGCAAAGCAACGTGATCAAAATACGGTCGAGCGATCAGATGGTGGATGCGACTCCCAAGGATGAGTATACTGTCCCAGAGGTGGATACAGATATCACGAAAGGCTAGACCTTGAGAAAACAAGGTGATTGATCAGCTTCGCTATCTTTCTCTAAGAAGTTCTACACCCAAGTACCTATTGCTGCCCTCTATATCTCCCCATATCTGCGCCGTCATCCCCGCTTCTAGTCGAGAAATCTCATTGTTTTGTTCAACATTCTGGATGCGGATCTCAGAAGAATGGACAGTTGGTGTTGAGCCGTGCTTGGATTGCGCTTGTTCGCACTACAGCTAAACTATGGCTCCTACTTCAGCCTAAACAGTAGCTCAACTTTTCGCATTCTCGCCATCAAGAATAACTCCTAAGATTTTGTCTGTCTAGATATAACGTTCCAGAATAGCCTTTGACGTAGATGCTGCTGTTGCAACTACGAAATCCTGATATTTACACTTTCATGACAGTCCCGCGTAATCGCACACTCCTTTCACGACGACGCAGGGCGCCTCTTCCTAGACCCTGAAAGACCCTGACTTCCTTAGGCGGAGGAAGATGCTCCTCTACCTAGCTCTCTGACACAACACTTCGACCTTTGTGCGTTAGGCGGTGACATAGCCACTAATATTGACTATTAGCTAGGATTGCTATGAGCGAGCTCGCTAACGTTAATTTCAGCCGTCAATAAAAGTTAACAAGCTATACATTCCTCAAGTTAGGCAGGTTCTTGGCTGCGCTTATTTACATTCGTACATTAGATAGACTGTTGCCTGACTTGGGTCTGTTACACGAGTGTTCCAAGTATAAGCACAGGGGGCTAACCATTGTTCACGGTATCTGCTGTGGATCTCTGCTTATCTGCATGCTTTGTGTAATACGCAGTGCGCTCCGACTGCAGTATTCGTGTAGGATGGGCGCTAAGCCGCCGTCGGCGAGCTGCATGATGCCGTTTTGGTCTCACCGGAAGATAGATAACTATATCAACATATCCATAAGGAGGAGGCCAGGAGCCAAAAGCGCCGGAAATAGTAAGCGCAGCGTATTAGTAGCAATATCATTCGACATACAAAGGCCGAGGAGAGGAATTTAAAGCTACCTACAGTGTCCCATTTCTTGTACTTCGCTTCGCCTACCCTTTAGCCGGAGTGGATCAACTATCTTCCCTGCTAGCGTCACTAAGGTGCTCGTTCACTTCAGTTGCAAAATCACATTCTATCAAAGCCCGCGCTACAGCTTGGGGCGACGCAGTCAGCCGCACCTAGCTCACACGGCTCTTGCATTGTCGCTTTCGGATGCTATTCTTCAAGTATAGCTCAACGTCCTATTTTTCTCTATGCGCGCTGATTTCGATAGCTAAGACTCAAGGCTGTCAGCGTGTTTGCTCCACTCTTCATCCGGCCCTACCTTGCTCCTTGCATATACGCCTATAAACAACCCCCCTCCCTCCCCCTCTCCAACCAAGACAATGCGCTTATTGCAATTTACTAGCGCTGGCGAATTCAGTCTTACAACAGATTTGGTTGGCGAGGATACCATTCCCCCCTATGCGATCCTTTCGCACACATGGGGGGCGGATACTGAGGAGGTCACCTTTAAAGACCTGAAGAATGGCACTGGCAAGGATAAGCCCGGCTATGAGAAGATTCGGTTTTGTGGAGACCAAGCTAGAAGAAACGGCTTGCAATACTTTTGGATTGACACCTGTTGCATAAATAAGGCAAACAACACCGAACTCTCGCAGGCCATTAATTCTATGTTTCGCTGGTACCACAATGCGACTCAGTGCTACGTCTATCTCTCAGATGTTCATAGCCCTATCTTCGACGTCAACGAGGAATTTAACTCGCGGCTATATGAATCAGATTTCCGAAAAAGCAGATGGTTCAAACGAGGTTGGACACTCCAAGAGCTTCTCGCCCCGACTCTAGTCGAATTCTTCTCCCAGGAACACAAAAAATTAGGCGATAAAAGATCCTTGAAGCAACATATTTGCGAAATAACAGGAATTCCTGATTCGGCGCTTCAAGGAGCCCCTCTATCTCAGTTCAGTGTCGATGAAAAATTGTCATGGATTGAGCACCGCCAGACTAAGCTTGAAGAAGATAAGGCATACTCATTGCTAGGCATCTTTGATGTCCACATACCCCTTATCTATGGTGAAGGGCGAGAGAGTGCGTTCAAGCGGCTCCGGAAGGAGGTTGATAAGCCTTTGAATGGTCTCCTTGCCCCACACTATCTATCGATCCGTCGCAACACTGTATCCGTGCACGCTGAGCAGGTTAACAAGATTGCGAAGCCAGAAACGGCTATGACGGCTCAGATTTCTGACAATGATGCTGCGGGCAACGGCAAACAATGGAATTTAATCGGAGTATAGGATAATCTGTTACGGTAACCACCATGGTTTCCTGCAACACTTGAGCTAGTCCATATAGGACCTAGCTCCCGAAGGCTGTTCTCACGGAAGAGAGAGCTTCGCTCTCATTTTCTCTTCACGCAACGTCTTGTATTAAACCAGATATAGTACGTAGCTATAATCAACTCTTTACTAAGCTCTTGAACGACCGCTCGTAGCGTCTCATGACATAATCAGAGTTTGATAATGTGCTTATACGACATCTACTTATGGGAGAATGTAAGGCCACACTATGTAGACAGTATATCACACGAGGTGCTCCATGACAACGAAATTCCTGGCTGCAAAACTATCATCGCGTTCTTCACAGCTTCTATAATACGATTGTTTGCCACCATCGCCCTGGGCAGTATTCCTAATGGCTACGGCAGAAGTCTGTACGCCTAGTGTCCGTCCGTTCTTGCGGCTGAGTGCAGAGCCCACTGTGGCCGGATCAGGCTAACACGTAGGCTTTAGCAGAAGACAAATCTTTGTGCGACTCGACTGGATATGCTTATATCTTTAGCCAAGAATCGAACGTCTTAGTGACGCTAGTAGGGAGGACGGCCGACCCGCACCAGCCAGGACGTCGTAAGGTGGCGGATTCATAAGAGATCAGCTGGTTTGACGTTTGATCGCAAGACTGCGGGGCATACGTCGGCCCGAAGGTTTTACACAGCCATAGGTGTACAGCCACAACCCCGCTTTGCGGCTGGTAGCCTCCGTTAGATTACGTTACGATTAGGTGGCAATTGTATGCTAGCTAGAATAGGTAATTGTCCCGATCAGAGGTACCAACGGGGATAGCGGCCCTGAATGAATTGAGCGCGAGAACCAACCTAAGCTTGGAGGACAACATTTTTCTTCTCATCTATAGAGAAGAAATCCATCATCGGACATTCTTTTAACTCCATTGGCCACACTTATTCAGTCGTTTCCCGCTTAAAAGCGGTCCTAAGGGCCCACCGCCATAGAACCCGGCGCTCCGATGGGTCCATCAACCCCTGGCCGAACAACGGCTAGACTAGAGCCCTCAGTCGAACTATCTCCAATACTACTAAGACTCAGACGAGCTCCTAAACCCTCTTAAAAAGCTAGGGAATAATAAGAACAGACGAATCCCTTTAATATTAGAGATGGATCTTAGGAAGAGAAAAAGACTACGGGAACAAAGCTCCTTAACACCTTAAAGGAGATCATCCAGCAATAAAACGCTATTATCGAAGAAGTTAGAGACGAGCTTAAAGAAGTCCGAGTAGAGTAGTAGAACCTAAAGAATCAGAATACAGAGTTTAAGGAGGTAATTCTCTAGCTATAAACCCAACTCAATACCCTGACCTATACTACAGCTGTAGTAAGTACTAGAAAACCCCTACAGCCGAGCTACTAGAACTTAAACAACGCGAACGGTCCCTTAGACACGCTAATAAGCCTCCTAAACTTCGATTTAGATATAATAGAAGCCTATAGAATATATATAGAAGACGCTAGCGTTAAGTAGATCTAAGAAAGGATATAGTAGGTATTTAAGAGTTACAGCCTAATATAAGACATTAGATAGGTAGGTATTATAAGATGGGGAGGTAACCTAACGAGAGTTAGAGTATACCTACGTACTTACGAGGATAAGAGGAAAGTAAGGATTTATATAGACTAGATTACCACCTATTTTAACAGCGTATATATTTATAGCGAATAGTAGTATATAATAAAAATAGATAGAGTAAATAAGAATACTATCTACGATAACACCCGAATTTATATTTATAGGGAAGCCTGTAATAGATTTAGTATAGAAAATAGTATAATAATTAAGAAAATATACTTCCTTAGCTAGTAGTCCTCTAATAAGCTATACTACTCGGTTGCAATCTATCTCGCGAGTAAAGAAGAGGTAGAGAATCTCCTACACTATAAGTTTATAGAAATTAATAGAGAACTAGCCTATACGAAACTATATATAAAAATACTTACACTATAATAATATTATAATTACTAGGTATTTAATAAATATAAAGTATACTAGTACCTAGCCCTAGAACTAACTTGCGAGGTATACGTAAGGACGGGCTATATAAACCGTAAGTATATAGCTAGAGAGGTAAAGTACGCTAACTATAAAGGACTATACTATACTAGTAACTAAGGCTGCCTAATTTATAAAAGGCTCTAGAGTAAACTAAACGCTGTATTAAATAAATAAGAAATTTAAAATCTACTAGGCGAATATAGTAAGAATGCTTAAGACGTAATATAGTATTATAAATATAGAGTACTTAAAAGACTTCGCTCTCCTTTTTATCTAAGAACTATACGTCTACTAAGACGCAGAAGAGGTGTGGTAACTAGGACCCTAGGGCTATATATACTAGAAACCCCTGCTACTATAGAAAAGCGGAGAAAACAACCGCTTTAAAGCTATAGTCTAGACGTATAAAGATCTAACGGTAAGACTAATAGATATATATTTAACTAACCTGGCGGTAATATTAGTAGAAATTGGAGATAGATAAGCCCTAGTAATTTTAGTCTATATACTAGTAAAGATAAGCTAAATAGATCCTGAGTTATATAAAAGCCTCTGCTAGATTAACAGGATAGTTACTGAGACTAGAAGAGGCTAAAGAAACTATATAGAACTAATTATAGTAGGTAACTTCAACTAATATAACCAGCTCTAGAAAGGCGACCAAATTAGTACAACAGACTATTAAGGCGAAGCGGAAGGTATTATAAACCTAATAGTAGATTTAGACCTATAAAGCTTAGTACTATATAATACTACTACCTAGTACTTACGTAATAATAATAAAGAATCTATAATTAACTTTATACTCGCTATACCTATACTAATAAACGACGTATATAGCTGTACTATAAACGAAATAGAATATAGCTTAGACTATAACGTAATCTACACCGAACTAGCGGTTAAATAGTAGAGTTCTAATACCCGACTAAAGAAGTTATAGAGGAAAACTAGGTAGATAGAGGTAAGACGGATGGTAGAAGCTACTATATACGCCTAGCCCGAGCTATAGGATCGCAATAATATTAACAAGTACTATAAGTATATTATAGAGCTAGTAACTCCTATAATTAAGAAATATATACTAGTAGTAAAGCTATCTCCGTATATAAAAAGGTGGTAGAATAAGAACCTTATAAAGCTGCGGGCGGACTATATCTTCTAGTATAATAAAGTAAGAGCAGGGAGAAGAGTAAAAATAGAAGACTAATATACGCGGGAAATAGCTATCTCCTATTATAAGAGATTTCACGATGCGGCGCGTAATTAAAGGAAGATATACTAGCTCAATTTTATTACTAACATAAATAACATCTAGACTATAGCTAGATATATAGACCCGAACTAGAATAGAGGTCCTACTAAAATTTTAGTACTTAAGGCTATAAGTAGACTATTATACACCAAAAATACTAGTATTATATAGGAACTGCTTAGAGAATTCTTTCTACAACTACTACCAGTTACGGAGACGTTTAAAGGAGGACAGTAATAAGATAAGTTACCTATAGAATCCCTAATAGAGGAAGAAGTCTATAGAGCTATCTTTGCGGTAAGCCTGTTTAAAGCACCTAGAAATAATAGAATACTAGTAGTAGTATAGTAAGAGCTCTAGAAAGTACTAAGAAGATATATAGTAGTACTTTACCAGCTATCGCTCGAACGCAGCAAACTACTATAGTAATAGAAGATAGTAATAATTATCCCCCTTAAAAAAGGAGGAATAAGAGACTAGATAAAAGCCCAGTTGTACAGACCTATATTACTACTAGTAATACTAGGTAAAGGCCTAGAAGCTATTATTATAAAAAGGCTGGTCTACCTTATAGAGGAATACTATCTACTTTCTAAAAGTTACTTCGGAGCTTAAAAAGCTTAATTAATAATATAAACACTCACGCTTCTATAGAAGAGTACTTTTTAGGCCTAGAGAGATAATAAAGTTCTTAACTTAGTTAGCTTTAATATATACAGCGCGTTTAATAGGGTAGATATTAAAGTACTTATCTAAAGACTAGAAAAACAAGGAATACTATATAGCCTTATCCGATAGATCTATAACTTCTGTATAGAGAGAAAGGCCTTAATAACTATTAATAGCGAGATAACTCTACTTACTAAGCTACCTTAGTTAGGGCTGTTCTAAAGATCTAATATCTTACCTATCATATTCCTATTCTTTAATACTAACCTTATCTTATTAAAATAAAATTATAATAAGGGGGTAATAGCTTTTATTAACAACTATATAGTATAGGTTGCAGGAGGCTCTACGGAAGCTAATACAGTAAAATTATAAACAACAGTTGTAGAGAGAGCAGAAAGATAGACTTATATAAGTAGAGCATCTTTTAAAGGCAGTAAAACAGCCTTTATATATCTTATACGCAATAGTAGTAAGCTCTCTAGCTTACTTTTAATAATAGACGGAGAGGAAATCGTACCTAAATATAAAGTTAAAATCCTAGGGGTAATTATTAATTAGTAGCTATATTATAAAGAGTACGTAGTTTAAGCTAAAAAGAGGGGATTAAAGGTAGCGCTTATACTAAAATATATAAAAGAACTAAACCCGTAGATAGCCCGGACTCTCTTTATATTAAAGGTTATATTAATAATTAACTATACCTCGCTAATATAGTCCCCTAAGGCGGTAAAATAGACGACTAAAATACTCGATTAAGTATAAAAGCTTAGAGTATAAGTAACTATAAGAGCGTTTTATATACTAGAAATAGAGAGGGTAGAAGCTAAATTAGGTATTATCCCGATACGCAATCAGTAGGAGTACTAGTAAGATAAGTTCTAGATTAAGTATTATATACTACTAGAAAAGTACTCTTTCTAGCATCTACAGTAGTAGTTAGATATATAGAATAGATACTTCCGGTTACTACTATAGCAGATTATACGTAGGTTCGAGAAGATCGATTTAATAAACCTTAAAGTAATTAAACTTTATTATAAGGTACCCTAGCACTCTAGCTTTAAAACTACTATTTAGGAAAGAGAAGAAGCGGTTGAGTAGGCGAATATAGTAAAGGAGAAGATACTCTATATTAACGCATCCTACCGTAAAGGTAATATTAGTATCGGGATCTACTTTAGCCTCTAATACAACTGAGTAGAGGATAAATAATACCTATAAATTGGGCGAAATAATTAAATTACCGTAAATTATACTAAACTTATAGTAATATATTATATAATAGTATATATCGAATATATATAGAATAGCTTAGGAAGCTTTCCTCTAGATATAAGAAAACTCGCGCTACCTACTGTAATTATAAGTAATAATACTTTAGCTTTATACACCTTAGTATAACCCGCTAAGTAAAGTAGATAGAGTATTATTAGAAGAACGTGCGAGATAGCCCGAAGACTAAGAGATAGAGGAGAACTAGCAATTTGCTTATAATAGGTGCTAGTAAGGTTAGAAGTAATAGGAGGCGATATAGCTTATAATCTTACCTAAGATGCTATAGTAAAACCCCTACCTAAAATCTAGATAATAATACTAGTACCTATACTAAAGTAAATAAAAGATATAATTAAGCTGAGATAGAAAGGTAAATATAAAATCGACAGTATACTACCGGGGAAATATATAAGACTGCTATACGATAAATATACCTACAGAGAAGTAAAGGTACTCTACTAGCTACAAATAAAGTATAGCCGCCTTAATAATAACCTAGTAAGAATAAAGGCTGTAGAATTAATAGACTACGAATACGGACCTATACGTAAAATAGCATAATATTTCCTATTTAAATATTTAAGATAGATAGAATAATAGAAGACTCTAGTAGAAGTTGTAGAAAATTAATAGAGAGACTTATCTTTCTTCCTAGGTGGAAGGTTAGAATAGAAAACAGCTAATAGTAAATATCTGGATAGGCTATAGAAATTTTAAAAACTAGATATAGAAGTTGTAAATTAAACTATATAATTTATACTAGCTATAAAATAACTTAAATAAGGGTATCTCTTTAGGTAATATAGAACTAGATAATAGTAAGCTGGCCGGCTGTTATCCTGATAGCTAACACGCGGGAAATTACTCTTAATAAGACCAGAATCCAGCGCAGACAAGGTAGGTACTAATAATAATAGATAATAACGAGAGAGGCTAAAGAGAGAGATAATATAATATATACTAAATACTATAAAGGTAAGAACTAAGAATAAAATAATAGACTAAAGGTTCCCAGTATTCGTACTAATATATATATTTTTTAGTAGCTTACTAGGCCTTTAGGCACCCGAGGTATAAGATTAATTAAATTAAATTAAATTAAATTAAGCGCGCCTTATAGCTTTACAGCTAATTATTACTTCTTAGTAGTACTATAGGGTTCTCTAAATTTAAGAGAGTTGCTTAAAAAGTTGTAAGAGTAATATAAGCTTAATTATAATTATATAGCGTAAGTTAGAAGGCTAGTTTTTACTTAGTATAAGGCTCTTTGCGAATTATATAGTCGCACTTTAATACAAGCGTAACTTTTTAGTAAGTAGTATTATAGTATTAAAAAATAAGTCTTAGAATCTGAATCGAATTAAGTATAGTTGAATTTAGGGCGTAGGGATAAGTTCTATTACTTTAAAGTTAAAGTACCTATAATTTTTTCTATTATAATAGTTATTCTCTTAGATAATATATATAATAATACGGCTGACAGTATAGTTTATACTAGCTAGAATCGGAGACAGTTTAGTCTAGAAGTACCAATAATTAACCGACTAGAGTAAAGACGGGATATCTACGCGGAAAAGTTACTATAATCTATAATAGTAAGTATTAGGAGTTCTACGCATATATACTATATAAGTATCCTCTACTACTATAAGGCGATATATTAATTTATACGACGCGAAATAAATAATAATAAACAACTATAATATAATAATAATAAGTAGATTATACTAAACCAAACTAAACCAAGCTAATACTAAACGGTTAATAGAATCTGAGAGCTATTTATAGAGTCTAGAGTTGCCTTACATCAGCCGAAGAACGCGATAAACAAGTGGTTTATTACTACTATTAGTAAAGGCCCTGGTAATAGTAATAGATAGTAAGAAACGTCAGAACCGCTCTATTATATAAAGCCTGACAGATAAGCTAAGCGTAATAGATATTCTATAATACCTATAGGAGATAGAGATATAGTATTTTTACTAAATATAAAAGCTGGTTAAGAAGTTTAAGCAAACTATTAAGCTACTTAAAAAGGAGGTCGAGGTATTAACCGAGAAGAATAATAACCTAATTAAAGTAAATAGTAAACTGATTAAAGATAAGAAAGTATAAGTAGAAGAAATAAAGCAATTAAAAGACTAGATAACGTATATAATAGCTAATATTAACAACCTTAAGTAGACTATATCCTTCTATACCTTACAATCCAACGCGCGATTATATACATTAGCAGCTTTAAGCCTATATCTAATACCGCCTATAATAGCTGTAACCCTCCTAAACTTAAGCCTAATACTATCTTCTATCTCTAATCTAAGTATAATACGAATAATAACTTAAGCTAAATATTAACTACTAACTATAGAGCTAAACCTTAGCGATATATAACTAAATAGTAAAAACGCGAAAGAATTGTAAGAGATAATAAATAGAGCTCTATAAGCAATAGTAGATCTTATAGAAATTAAATGTAAGGCGGTAATAAATAGACAAAAAGAGCGAGTAGATTTCATCTTTACTAGTAAAAAATAAGCTTAAATAGTTAGAAGTAAAGAGCCCTGGAAAAATCTAACAGTAAAAGAATTCGCCTAGACTAGGCTAATTAAATAAGAAAGGTTTAAGGTTAAGCTTACTAGTATTAGTAAAGACGTAATTAGCAATCTAGATAGAAGAGAGGTAATTATAAAAAGTATTCTAGACCAGATTAACAACGAGAACAGCCTTACTATCTAGGCTATAAGACCTCTCAGCCAGCTATTAGACCGGTAAATAGTCTAGCTAGTAGTAGTTTACGCTATATAGGAAGAGAAAGATAGATTACTTAGTAAGGGCTATATTACAGTCTAAGGAGTATTAGCTTATACGACCGAGTTTTATAAATCGGATATACTATAATATAGGAAGTATAGCGAATTTAACTATATAGCGCGAAACTACTAGAATATAGAAAAATGCTTAAATTATAATAAGTAAGGCTATTATATATTATCTTATAATAATATGTCTAGATGCTGTAATTGCTTTAGAAACTATTATAGCTAAGATCGATTATACCTACTTCTCTAGAGATAGACCTAGAATAGATAATTTAATAGTTAGTAAACTATTAAAAATCCTTTAAGCTAACTTCTAGTACTAACCTAAAGTATAATACGCGCTAATTAATAATAAAGTATTATAAGACTTTAGTATACTACTAATCTAAGAACCAGCTGGTTTTTAGATAGAGGAGGGCCGCTTTATAGCTATACTATAGAGCTACTATCGCTAGATATAATATACTCTATTACTTTAAGACTATACTAAAAGATAGCTATTTTAGTTATTAATTTATATAAACTAGGTCCTCTAGCTATAATAGATTAAGATCCTCTTAAAGGATATTACAGTAATCGAGATTTAAGTAGAAAATAGGATCTATATCACCTTCTTAATATATATTTAACTAATAGGAGGGTTGTCTATCTATTATATAGTAGTTATTAATAAGATCTTATAATACGTTAAGAATACTAGTATATAGTATCCTACTTATAAGATTATCCTCTATAGTAATTTTAACTAGTATAACTAACTTTAGAGAGGAGATAGGATCTGTTACAACGAAGGTAAAAGAATTATCTAATATATAGATTAGCTAGATTTTTAACTGCTACTCCCGTAGAGTATAACTATATATACTTTAAGCTCTATAATTAATCTAGTACTAGTAATAAGTAGACTTGTAAACGATAGGACTATCTATTAGATATAGTATATAGCCTATAGTTCGGATTATAAGGTAATTAAGACCTCCTTTACTCTTAATATATATAAGTCTTCTAGAGAACCGCAGCAGCTATTTAGGAATATAAATTAGTAAAAAGTAGGTAGCCTAGTATTAGCTAGTTTTAGACAACTACTATTATACTATATAGTACTAAATATACTTTAGTAAATTAACAGCTTTATATTATACTTAACCCGGATTATCTAAGATATAGTACTCCTATATACTCTAACAGCGTAACTATTACTATATACAAAATAATAGTAGAATATAAATTTTACTTAACTTAGACGCAACTATATTTAACTAAGAAATAAAGCCTATTTATAACAGCGCGGGTACTTAAGAGATAGAATACTTAAGAAAAAGGTAAGGAGAGTAAAAAAAACCTTCTATAATACTTACAGATACTAGAGACGTATAAAATAGGAGGAGTTTCTAGACTTAAGTTAGAATATCTAGAAAATTGCTAAATACCTCTATCTAGCTAAAAATAGTTAATTTAGGTTAATTCTAATACTAAAAACTCTAGAAGGCTTTTATATAGATAATTTAGGGATTTCTAAAGAGCTTATTAACTAATTCTTTAACTAAATAGTATAGGTTAAAGAATATATCTTATAGACTATAATACTACTACTACTATATTAGGAGGAGCTTATAAAAGAGGAGATCTACGATTCAGTACTAAGGATAGTACTATATAAGGCTCCTAGCCCTAACAGGCTACTAGTAATAGTCTAGAAGATACTATAGCTATATATAGATAACTATATAACTGCTCTATTTAGAGCGAGTATATAGCTAGGATACTTTCCTTACTTATAGAGATTAGCTAAAATTCTACCCCTTTAGAAGCCTAATAAAAGCAACTATAGACTGGCGAAAGTATATTAGCTGATCTTACTCCTACCTACCTTAGGAAAAGTGCTAGAATTAGTCCTAGTAGAGAGAATTTTATATCTAGATAAGACTTACAGTCTTCTACCTAAATGTTACTTTAAGACCTAAAAGTAACGCTCTACTATTAATACCCTATAACTAGTTATAGAAGATATCTACTAAACCTAGAAGCGTAAGTATATAGTTACTATATTTAGTTTTAATCTTAAGGGAGCGTTTAATAGAGTCTATAAAGATGTTCTTAAATAGAAGCTATATATAAGAAGAATTCTAATCTAAATAGTATAGCTTATATATAGCTTCTATTTAAAACGGAAAGCTTTAGTTATAATTAATAGTATAGAATTAGAGACTATAGATATTACCTATATAGGCCTCCTGTAGGGCTTACCCTTATTATCTATCCTCTTTCTATTCTATAATATAGATTTAATTACTAGAAAGCTTTTAAATACTATAGAAAAAATAGCCTTTATTAATAATTTTATAGTTTAAGTCTTAAACCTAATAATATATAAAAATATTAATCGACTTAGAGGCGAAATTATTCTAATAGTTAAATACTAGTATAAGATAAGCAGCGCTATATTTAAGCCTAATAAAATATAACTAATCTACTTCTTCTGTAATAGTAGCTATTACTAGAATAAGATAAGTATAAGGTTTTAAGGTTAAACGGTCTAGCTAAAATATAAGGTTAAACTACTAGATGTTATTCTTAACTAAAAATTGTTATTCTATACCTATATAGTAAGAGTAGCTAAGTAGGGAGAGAAGGCTATACTCGCTCTTTAACGCCTAAAAGGCTTGTATATTACGGTAGCTTACTAACTATTTCTAGCTATAATTGTTCTAGTTATAGACTATAGCTTTCTAATATAGGTTCCGTACTTATCGATATATATATAAAGCTATATTAACTAAGCTATAAAGATTAAGGTATTAATAGTTATAAGAATATTTAAATTAGTAGCCCTCGCTACAGTAATAGTTAAGGTGGGGCTAGAGTATCTATAAGACTAGCTTCGGGAATAGGTACAAAAGAATTAGGTCCGACTTTATTATAAACCTCTATATTATATTAGTTAATATTTTATCCATCGCCTAGACTAGACTAATAGATTTCTATTACTATTAGAAGTAATAGTAGCTAGATATAGCTATATAGACCGAAATAAAATTGACCCGATTCCGGCGTTTATTAAGCTACCCTAGTAATAGGGTGTAGATACCTTAATATAAAGTAAAGAAGAAGCGTTAGAGATAGTAGAAGCTAGAGTAGAGAACTTTAAAGCGATTAATTTTTATACTAATAGATCGGTACGATATAGACTAGCAGGTATAGAGATCTATAGTCTACCACCTTTCAGCGTCTAAATATCGGCTACGCTCGATTAGGGCTCTAATCTAAACCCAACGTAGATTAAACTTAAAGTAATCTAAGTTATAGTCTAAACTATCGTCGAAGATCCGGTCTATAGTCTTTATTCTAGCGCTGTTATATATTACATTAAAACGGATAGTAAAAGGGTATTATATCTTCTTAAACAACCTAGTTAATGTAAGAGTAAAATACTATAATAGATATTTATCTTACTCTAAATAGCTAAGTAATAACAGCTGGAAATCTAGTTTAACTAGGTACTAGTATATTTAGGCCTGCAAGGTAACAAGATCACGTATAGTCTAGCCTATCTAGTTATAGAAGAGAGTTGCCTCCTAATTAACAGGAAAATTATACTATAGGAAAGTTAAAAACCGGACAGAGGCGCTGTAGAATAAAAGCAAGCCTACTTCCAGTTGTTAAAGGTTGCTAGATATCTAAGGAAATTAGACGCAGTACTTCCTGGAAAATATATATAGAAACTCTATAATAGGCTTAAATAGACTAATATAAAGATACTAGCATAGCTGCGGGAAGGCTATAACAGGCTTAACAGCTATTTATATAAGATTAGGCAAGTAGATAACGAACTTTACAAGTACGGCTAGAAAGAAACTGTAGAATACTTTCTACTAGTATATCTAAGGTGGATCGAGTAGAGAT
The DNA here is from genome assembly GCA_010094045.1 of Lojkania enalia. Lineage (NCBI taxonomy): Eukaryota > Fungi > Ascomycota > Dothideomycetes > Pleosporales > Lojkania > Lojkania enalia. The sequence continues at coordinate 174,869 of ML986630.1, forward strand.
AGTAATATTAGAGTTAAGAGGAGTATAGAAGCTTTATAGTTGCGAAAATGTGTGGCGTATATTCGTCTGAAGAACTCGACGGACTAATAGAGAAGTAGCAGCTATTAATAAAGATTGTACGGGATACTATTTCCTTTATTAAAGACATAGGTAGATTAAATACAGAGGCAATTAAATAGAGAGAGTATATATAAATAGGACTTAGAACGATTACCGTAGATACTCTACTAGCAGTAAGAAAAGTGTTACTCTAGAACAGACTCTAGTATAGTAACAGTAGGTCCTAAACGTGTATATTATCTCTACCCTTACAGCTATTATTAGCTATCTAGTATATATTAAATAGCTAGATCCCTATATAGGCTAGCGCGGCCTAAAAGGGTGTAGGAATAAAAGAAAGAAAGAAAGAAAGAAAGGTTCGCTTCTACTAGAAGTACTAATTGATATAGCGGCTAGTATAAATTTGGCTGCGACAGCGCGCGCAAGGCTGATAATAGCCTCTAAGTATTAGGAGACGTTTCTTAGGCTTAAAAAAGGCCTTTTAGAAAGTAAAAAAAGTAATAAATGCTTAATATTACTGCTATAGAGAAGGAACTTTATTATATAATAAAAGAAGGTGCAGAATAAATTAGGCTCGGAAGTAATAATATAAAGGTAATTTTTAGGGAAGAGTAAATTATAGACATTTAATATTAGCTATAGTAGACTATTTTTACAGAATTACGGCGATATTTACTGTATATATAATGTTGTAGTTACTTAAAGTTAAAGTACCCCTTATTTATCTCGCTATACCGTGCGTCTCGCTACGCAGGGATATACGTTAGTTTATAAGAATTAATAAGATATAATAACTATAGAGGAATAGGAAAGAATTAAAGCCTGAACTAGTACTAATACTATAAGCCTTATTATTGTTTATACCCTTCTCTGCTGTTTTAATTTACTACCTTTATCCTCGGTCTTCTCCCTATGCGACCTCTTCGGTCTGCTGGCGTTATCTTTAGACTTGCTTCTTTTTATTCTTTTTAACTTGCCGCCTTTATCCTTGAGATTGTTAATGCGTAACCTCTTCGGCCTACTAGTATTATTCTTAGACTCGCTTTTTCTTATCCTCTTTAACCTAACATTCTTATTTTCGGAATCCTCGCTGCGTAACCTTTTCTGCAGGCCTCCATCGTTGTTAAATCTACCTCTTACTCTCCTTAACCTGCCTTCTCCGCCCTCGATCTCTCTACTAGCTTTCCTCTTCCTTATAAATGTGCTAACTTCTTTCTTAAGAGCGTCTATAGAAACCCTAAACTCCCTTAAACTATCGGTTTAATTAAAAATAATACCCTTTTAGTATTCGACATACTTTAAAAGGGCTCTAATAAACTCAAGGAGCTATTTAAAGTTGTTAGCTTCTAGATCCTCGACTTCGACGTTATATTAATAATACTCGAACACTTTCTTTATATTATACAGTCTTGCGGGGTCGAGTAGAGGAGATATATTAATAACTCTAATTCTTTAGTCTTATATATAATAGTTATTTATAAGTGGCTTTGGACGGGACTAAAAGTAGGATCCGATGGGATAATCGAAAACTAGGTAGTAGTATAGGACAAAACAGTCCCCTTAGGGGAGTTACATTCTAAATTTATTGTAAAGTTTATTTTCAGTTTTTCTATATTTGGTATATTAGCTCTACTAATCTTCAATTAATTATATGGCTCTTATATACTACTCAGCCTTCTCCTGCCAGCCCTTTAACATACGCTATACTTACTTTAGACTAGCTTCCGCCAAACGTCTTACACACTCTAATCCCCCTAATATTCCTCCTATACCCGATTCTTTAATAGGACGGTTTTTTTTTTTAGCGAAGGGTCCTAAACGGGCCTAAAGATAAAGGGTAAAAATAGGTTCGTATAAGGCTAATAATATATCTATCAGTTATTACTATTTATAGTAGTATAAATTCCTTAAATAGGTCCTACCTTAGGACGCTTAGCTATCTAACTTAACTGCCCCTCGTAAATCGTTACCATCTATATATATTAGATGCGGTATAGCTATATAGGCTATAATCCTTTTAACGGTCTAACGCGTAATACTACGAAAGTAAAAGCTGAAGGCATATAGTAACTGAGCGGATATATAAGCCTTCGTCCGTGTTAGCTTATATAATAAAAGGGGGTTGAAGACGTACCAGGAAAATCCTGTAGCGAATGTTGAGTTTTACTCTATCTAGTAGGGTAAGGCAAAGAAGTACAGTCGCCCCAACTAGCTTATATATAGCCCCAATTGTGTTTATAACGATAAAGAGTATTAATAACCCTTTAATCTCTCGGTTGTTTTGTTCTAAGTTCTCAAATTAACGAAGGTTCTGGTATAAAATTGCCGTAGAAACGAGGGGTCCTATAGTAAGAGAGAAAAGGACTACCGATTTGTATATAAAAAACATCTTTGTCCCCCTATTCCAGATGAGAAGGCCTGACGAATCTAGCGTTAAAGGGCTTTTAAAATAGAATACGACATCGCGTGCGGTTAGGAGAATAATCGCTATATATAGTAGGTGTATAATAGTATAATCGATAGATAAGGCATAAAGATAGCGGGCAAGCTATTTATGCTACGAGTTAGCAAGTTGACGGGTTCTAATAGGGGTTCTTACATTCGTGCCAACGATCAACTGGAGGGTATATATAATAGATAAATTTACCTAGTTAAACCAGCTAGTAGAGGTGATTGTTATCGAAACTACTACTATATTATTTATAAGTAAGGCAACTTGAGCTAGATCGAATATAACAGCCAAGGCCTTCTCCTAGCACCTGTCTACCCTAGGCATCCCATCTATCTCGTTTATTCTATACGGCTTAGCATTCTAGCGTATAAGCCTAACGCTTAGAATTAGCCCAACTACGCAGCAAACAATATAACTAATAAGAATAGTATATACTATTTTGAAGAGAAGACTAACTACGGAAAATTTGACCAGCTACAGCTTAAACGGTACTACCTTATATGCTAGATGCTTCAGTCTTTATCTACTTTACGTACTTAACCAGTCTATCTGAACCTGTTTTAATACTAGCTATAAAGGAAGTACTGTATAAATAAGGTATTGCTGGTGTCTCGACGTAGTAATTATAACTATTAATAGTAGCTCTCCAGCACAGCTGAGCGCAGCGTTGGTTGGCAGGAACAACTAGGGAGTATTACCGTATCGGGGTTACCACAGCCTTATAGTACATCTGCTACGCCTGGAAGCATACTATACCGAGAGGTAAGGCTTATTCTCTCGTCCATAAAATTGTAGGGGATAACGGTAGAAACGTTATTATTATATAAACAGAGGATCCTAATTATCTAGGCTTTAATCCTAACTAGTTAGAGGGTACTAATAGATACTAAGGACTAACGGGAGTCTATATCTCCGTAGCTACAGGGGTTTACTAATACTTATATTGCCTGCGGTGCGGTATTACTAGTACTAGAATAGGCTAAGGTTATAAATTAATTCGACTGCGTCCCCCGGTTTATAATTTTAGATGCCTGCTATCTTCGTTGTTAGGAAATCCGCATAAATATGCCTTAGTATATAGTATTAAGGCGTAGCTGCTAGTAAATGTTACCGGAGCAGTATAAGATAGTAATCGTATTAGATGAAGACCTATAAACCGCTGGAGTCAGCCTTGTAGATTACACGAAAGGGGGTCTATAAAGTATATAATTGCTTAGAGACCCTAGCTAAGACTCTTATATAACTTTATACTCGTCCTAATAGGCGTAGGGGCATACGGTATAAGGATGTAGCTTTAGCTACGTAAACTCCAAGCCCTAAACTGCTAGAATAAGGTACCGAGGTATATTTTAGGGTATAGCTGTATCCTTATAGTTAGGTAGTTCGTGCGAAGCTTCTAGACTATATACCTATTATAGTAGTATTAAAACGCAACATTACTGCAGCCTACATCTCTATAACTATAAGTTTATAATATATTTAAGGTGTAGAGGTCTACCTTAAGCTCTCCTATCAGCTAAGTAATAGAGAGCAGGATATAAAGGAGCTTCGTACCTTCTAAACGATATTTATTAAACTATCTGTTTCCCTAAGAAGTACCAGTTCCTATTAGTACCCCTTCGACGATAAGTAGCTCTAGTACTACTATTAGAAACCCCCCTATCTAATATTAGAACACGGTGCGTGCGAATATTACTATATTCTAGGGAACTGCTAACTGCGTTTAGAATACTTTATATAAAGCCGATTTTAAAGGCTTTTTTAAAGCGATTGATACCACTGCGTAGGCGTGTAATTCTTCTTATACTACTTCAGTCCGTTTCTAATATGATTAGAATATCCAGCCAACACTAGAACGTAAAGATAATAAAAGTCGCGGCAAGTTAAATGTAGAGAAAAAGAGTACGAAATACTCAAACGCTAGAGGTATATATAGGCACCTTAACACGTTTGCGTAAAACGTTATATTGTTTAATATATTAAGGCCTAATTATATCGTTTAAATCGTTTAGCATTTTAGTATTATTAAAACGTTTAAATAATATAAGAACGATATAAGGGTCTTAGCATATTTACTTTTTATGGAAAATTCTTAACCGGCCACAGCTCCTTTAGATCCAGCCCATTCAACCTTAATCCCTCGATTAATTGCCTTATATATATTAAGATATCGTCTAATATCTCATTATTTGCAAGTTTATCAATATATATATCATCCAGACCTTTAATACTACTCTATTTCAACGCTATAATACACACAGAAAATGTTTAATTAGAAAATCTAAAGTATAAAAGATTAAAGATCTACTATATTTATAGGTCCTGTACTGTATAGGCTAGTTCGTATCGAGTTAATACTATTAACTATATTATCTCGAGGCACCTATTTTCTAGCGGCTTATCTTAAACGCCTTAAATATATTAGCGGGATATTATATCTATATTAACGTCTATTTCATCCTATAGTACTCTCCGTAATAGTTTTAATAAGTAGAAGTATTACGAAGCTCTTATTAGACTACTTACTCAGCGTCGATTACCCTTTTCGGTAGTAGAATAGGATGAGCTGAAAGATATAATACTCGCTGGCAACTATATAATTAGAGACCTCCTTATTATATCCCATCGGATAGCAGTACGATACATTGCTTCGAATTATTCCCTTTACCGCGAGCAGCTTAAGGCTAATCTCTTATCAGCAAGAGAGCCTATTCACATCTCTACTAATCTCTAGATATCTCCCCATTAATCTACTCTCCTTACAATTTGTATATAATGGGTCGGCAGCGACTATACTATCTAAAAGGCTCTTTTAGCTCTACCGGAATGCCGATATTCCTACTCTAGAGAGAAGTAGGTATAGCTTATCCTAGAGACTCTTAAAACCTTTAACATCCTTCGTTAACTCAGCTATTATACTGGGGATAATACTTCCTTAAATAATATCTGCCTAAAGCACCTCGAATTTTTTTTATAAGATAAGTATGTAGTTTATATATTAATTAAAGTATAGACTGAAACTAACTAATAACTATAATATAGGTTAAATTTAATACTAAATAACGTCGGATCCGATATATTATAGATATTATTAATCTGTCGCTTTAAGCCTTTTTACTTACGTCCTCGCGGGAGGCTCTTATAGCTGCCCTCGCTACTGCTACTAATATCTCTAGAGAAGAGCTGCTCGTCCAGTTTTCTAACGCGCTTAACTATTAATAGTAGAAGCTCTAAGAAGAGTATTAGGATTTATAGAAAGCACGCTAGAGCTAGTATACCCAACTTTATACTTAGAGAAGAGGAATCTAAGGTTGTTAGAGCTTAATAGACGATAAATTTACTAGCGTTGATAATATACCTACCTTACGTAAAGTCTATTAATTATGTGTCTGGCTGCGTAGCTCAACTCTTTATACTAGTACTTGAGAGAATACTATAAGTCTACAGCTAGGTATTAACAACAAAACTAGGTAGTTATTATAGTATTAGGTTATCGATCGAGTTCTCTGAAAGATTAATAATATTAAACTATTTATACTTAACTACGCAGATAATCTAGGCGATATATATCTTAATAATAATAATTAGAGTATACTAGAGAAAGCATATACATTTTTACAGCTATTTACTTCAGCTACTCTCTATAGAGAAGGTAATAGAGCCTTAATCTTATTATCCCTCAAATTAATGGACTCTCTCCTCGTCTATTATAAGAAGAATAAGGTAAGCCGAGCACATAGCTTAAGTCTAGCACTAACATTTCCGTAGGAGCGCTACTCTTAGCCTAAGGATTATAATACTTGCATGCTCTGAGCGATTAAGATAGGATGGTTTATACTCGATAAATACTATACTATAACTGAAGAAGCTCCTGTATATACTACTACTCTTCTCCTCAATCCCAGCTGCCAAGTTGCCTATTTTAAGAAGAATTGGCTAGAGTAATAATATAAGCCCGCAATTACGGCTGCCTATAGTATTTAGGAGGCAGAATTTAAGGATCAACGCCCTTTAGAGCGTCCTACAAGTTCTAATACTATACCTCCTCCCCTAAAGCGCTAAGCTATTGTTCTTAATTAACTTCTTAAGTTAATAGAAGCTATAATAAGCGATTTATATACTAAAGATAACTTTATAACTTTTATTAAGCAGCCTATATTTCGTATTGATTGTATACCTCTTAAATAGTAGTGTAAAGAGGACCAGCGGCGATCTTATCCCCGTTTTAGTCAAATGGCTATAGAGATCCTCTTAATCCTACCGGAGTTATTAGAACTAGAGCGTACTTTCTCACGCGTAAGGAGAACATGTTTATAGGATTGCTCTCGTCTTATATGCCTTAATATCTAGAGAATTAAGTATATTAGTAGCTAGTTGTAAGAAGGTTATATTCGGCCTGGTTCTGCTAATAGGATGGGTATACCTCTGGGGCCTGTACTAGAGGATGAACTAGAGGAGATTAATAATGATACTATAGACTAGATTGAATGGATATAGTATATATATAGCTGCTAAATTTTATATTGTTCTTATATCGTTTATATCGTTTAAACGTTAAACGTTTTAAGATAGAGCGTTTTTTTCTAAAACGTTTTAGTATTCGGAAAAAACGATATAAAACGATATACCCATGTATAGCTAGAGGGATACTTTCCGCGTATAGTCCGCTTAGTAAGTCGTTCTAAAGTACTCTCGAAACCTAGCTTACGATATTAGGTATAATAGAGAGGATATTCGCCTTAGTTATTTATCTAAGCTATAAACTTAGCACTTTTAAAGAGCACGACCGTTATAGTATAAACTATTTAGGGGAGTTAGATAATTAGCTCGATAACCTAAGAAGTAAATGTAATAAAAATACGGATACTATTCGGAGACTCTAAGACGAAATTTACCGTTTAAAGGGTGAAAGTAATAGAACTAAAGTAGATGAGGGGGTCTAAAAGGCCGGAAATAGGGTCTAGAAACCTAGAAAGAGAGCACGCGGAGCTTAAGGATAGGAATAATATAATAGGAATAGTAGATTTGAAGGGTACGTTTTATTTATATCGTCGGCCGGAATAAAGTTTATAGGTTAAATTTAGAAACAGGCGTTAAATTCTTATTCCTCAAAACTTTATCGCTAAGTCAGCCCGATACTAGAAATAAATTTCGTAACAACGTTATATACCTGTAGTAAAAGGCGCGGTTTAACTATGTAATATATTAGTAGTAGGGAGGCAACTAGCTATATCCTATTATCCTCTCTATAAGTTAATCTTCCTTTAGCTTTCCTAACTTTACCTTATATTACGCTATATTCTAATTATAGAGAAATTGTATAGTAGATCTACCTATAGCGAAAAACCACCCGTGCTGAAAAATTTGAGAGGTACTTTAACTTTAAACAACTTAAAATCTGTATATACGTTAGTATTTACGATAACTCTCTATAAGTTATATACTATAACTATTTCTAGATATCTAGAACCCTTTTAATCTAAAAATTACGTTACGCATCGTCGCCTTTACGCTGGATTCGTAGAGAGCCTTATTCTTTAGTAAAATAGCGTTCCTTCCCTATAGTACCACTATTAAGCTCTTACTACTCTATAATACTTATAGCGGTATTATCTAAACCTTAGAGCCTTACTATAATACTTACAAATTATTACTAGCCTTATATCTACTACTATATATAAATTTATGCAGGGTCGCTACTCTAATTAGTACCTCTAACCGGAATAATTACCAGTTCTAGCTAGTGCGAAACAGCTATATAATTATCGCGTGTACTATATACTCTGCTTAGTAGCTGCTATACCTATAGTTATATAAAGTCTTAGTAAGAGAGCCGGCCTTAGCCCCGCAGCCTTGCGATATAACTTAACCTTTACTATACCTCTAGTTAACTAATTTACCTCTTACAGAATTTACCACCTTATAAACCCTATTGCCGGAGCGGATTGGCCATCCTCTCTACTAGTAGTAACGCTGCTACGCTGACAGATCAACCCTAAGCTATTACTTCCTAAAAGTACTATCTAAGTACACCTTTATTCGTCCTTATAGTAATTTACCACCCTATTTATCAACCTAGAATATATATATATAAACTATAGTTCTAATATTACTTTAAGTACATCTTCCCGTGCGATTAAATTTATATAAGCTAACTAATATAGTAACTCAGCTATTTAAGAGTAAGAACCTAATATTAACTTACTCTACCTCCTATCGGCCTTAATTGCTATACATCGATACTAGATTAGCTATACTAGTCAGCGTGTTAGAATCCGCCCCAAGTTTTTTCTTATAAGTCTCTATTACTTCCCTAAACAGCTATTCAGTAATCTCCTATCGGCTTTACTTACAGTACGTTAACCCTAGATTAGCCATACTGGCAAGCGTTAAAGGATAGTCCGCTCCGAGTTTCTTCTTATAAGTCTCTATTACTTGCACCTCTAACGCTTCAGCAGCCTCCTATTAGCCTTAATTACTGTATACTAATACTAGACTAGCTATACTAGTTAGCGTATTAGAATGGTCCGCTCTAAGTTTATTCTTACAAGTCTCTACTACCTGCACCTCTAACGCTTTAGCAGCTTTTAATCGGCCTTAGTTTCTATATATCGACGCTAGATTAGCCGTGCTGGTAAGCGTTAAGGGATGGTCCACTCCGACTTTCTTCTTAAAACTTCCTATTACCTCCACCTGCAGCTTTTCAGCAGTCTCCTATCAACCTTAGTTTCTATACGTTAATACTAGATTGTTTATACTAGTTAGCGTATTAGGATAGTCTACTCTGAGTTTCTTCTTACGAACCTCTACTACTTCTATAAATAGCTGTTCAGCAGCTTTACATCGGCCTTAATTACTATATGTTGATACTAGATTATTTATACTAGTCAGCGTGTCGGGATGGTCCGCTCTAAGTTCTTTCTTGCTCGTCGCTATTACTTCTATTTCCAGCTATTTAGTAGCCTCCTATCGGCCTTGAATTCCGTACGTTAACGCTAAGTTAGCTATACTGGTTAGCATGTTAGGATGGTCCGCTCCGAGTTTCTTCTTACGAGTCTCTATTACCTGCACCTCCAACACTTCAGCAGCTTCTTATCGGCCTTAATTACTATACGTTAATGCTAGATTGTTTATACTGGTCAGTATTAAGGGGTGGTTAGCTCCGACTTTCTTCTTAAAACTCTCTATTACTTCCACCTGCAACTTTTTAGTAGCCTTCTATCGACCTTAGTTTCTATATATTACTGTCAGATTGTTCATGCTAGTTAGTATATTAGGATAGTCCGCTCCGAATTTCTTCTTCCTTATCTCTATTACTTCTATAAACAGCTGTTTAGCAGCCTCCTATCGGCCTTTATTTAAGTACGTTGACGCTAGATTACTTATACTCCTTAGTATACGGGGGTCGTCCGCTCCGAATTTCTCCTTACTCGTCTCTATTACTCCCACCTGCAGCTCTTCAGCAGCCTCCTATCGGCCTTAACTACTATATATAGACGCTAGATTGTTTATGCTGCTTAGTATGTTAGGATAGTTCGCTCTAAGTTCCTTCTTACTCGTCTCTATTACATCCACCTGCAGCGCTTTAGTAGCCTCCTATCGATGTTGATTCTAGTACATCGAAGTCAGATAGCTTCTTAGAACTAAGTTTAACCAATGCTTTTTCCTAAAAACTTCCTCTATATCTCGAATCTCTCTTCTAAAAATATGCTCAGCTCTAGACGTAAGTCCCTTCTTACTATAGTACTGGAAATTAATAAACTAGATAAAGCCTTAATTAAATAACTAATAAATGCGTCCTTTTATACTGAAAAAATACGGTTCCTTATCTTTTATCAGCTGGATTCGCATTTCTAATACACTATTTTAAGACTGGCTAATAGAGACTTTCTTTCCTATATCCTTATGTTTAGGCACCCTAAATCCAATCTTATAATAGAAAGCAAGTTGCTTAGTAGCCTTTACTATTAATGTGTGTTTAAAGACTGGTATTATTAATATAAGAGCGATTTCTTTAAGCTTTGTAGCGATAAAGAACCGTAGCTAAAAGTCTGCTAAATAAAGAAATAGAGTTGATAATACAATCTAAACTCTATTAAATATATATCTGCAATTTAATCTTATAGAATTTTACCTTGAAATCTTCTTCCTTCGGAACTATAATTTTACTTAAGGTTGTAGTACTTATAATTTCCCTACTTATATTACAGGAGCTCTGTATAATAGGGGTATTATAGACTTATCGAGCCGGATCTAGAAAACTTAGTAGACAGCTCTAATCCGTAATTCGCTCCTTAGGATGGAAATAAAGACTAGACTGAAAAAATCGAGTTACTCTATTCCGTAGCTTAGTTTTAAGGCGCTTATCCTTAGCAGCTAACTAGGTAGTCTAGTCTAATAGCCTATCGCTCTTCTAGGAGAGCAGTAGATCCCCCTTCTTAGACCAATCCCCTACTTTAAAGGAAAAGATCTCAGTAATATTTGTTGCTCTTAAGGGATATAGTATAGTCCTAGAAGATTCTATACTAAAGAGTAGCTATAGATAGAGTATACTAAACGAGTATATATCTATAGCTTTAGTATCTTACGAATAGAAATACCGATAATAATATTCTAGTATACTCTATAGTACTAATTTAGGCATTTAAACAAGGTCTTTATTGCTATAGAAGTATGTTGAGAAGCTGAAGTCTACGACTTTAGTAGTATAGACGCTAGACGTATCTTTAAAGATAAGCACGTTTTATAGCTTTACATCTCTATAGATAATATCTAGATACTAAGTCAGCTTATTATTTATAATAAAGTAAACGGCCGTCTTACTATTTAAGTATATATCTTAAATCGCGATATCTATATCTACGTAGATTTTAAGCTTACTCTTAAGGGATAAGGTCTTTCCCTTTCCGGATCGTGCAAAGGAATATAGATTACTAAGATAACTTTTTTTAAATACTAAAACTGGCTAAACCTAAATATCTGTTAATATATCTTAATCCTTTTTTAGAGTCTCGCTGTTTTCTTTAATATTCTAGTAAATCTCGATTAGATTTACGATATATAGATAGCCTTAAACTAGCAGGTAGCTAAATATTACTATCTCTTAAATAGTCTTATAAAACAGGTCGCTCTTATCATCGTAATCGAAGTACTTAAAGGTAAAACTAGTCTAGATGCTAATAAGCGCCTAGCTGATTCTAGCACGGCTTTACCCTATAAGGCCTTATAGGGCCTGCTACGTGATCGGCAACAAGTCGATCTTTAGCTGCTGGGCTAGGTTAACTATAGTAATAAAACCGTAATCCGAATAGGCGTTTCCTAGGTAACTAGGCGTCGTACTTATACTGAAGCTTTTTATATACAGGTCTGCCTTAAAAGAGTGGGTAGATAGAAGAATTTAGCAGCCTGCTATAACGATTTAGATAAAGTATAATAGATACGTAGTAGACTTAAATAATAAAGGTATAAAGATAGCTGTAGTACAGCTCTATACTTAAGCTATAATACTTAAAGAATAGATCGGAAATACGTTTATGCTTATGCTAGCCCTAACCGGTTAGCCGTATAGATCGCTAGAAACAGCCAACGCTACTATCTAGACTGGTCAGGCTCGCTCTTAGCTTTTCAGCCGTATAATATAAGTATGTAGCGGTTAAACTAGTCGCATACTAGCCGGCTAACTAGTACTTTAGTACTCTTATTTTAGCCTAGTCTATCCCCCTTATATTTGTCTCCTAGCATTTCTTTGAGGTTATACGCGGCTAATAAACTAGAGAAGAAAGTATGCGTTGTAGAGTGCCTATAAAACCTAGGTCAAAATTTTATATATTATAGAATAAAATCTATAGTTTGCGATTAATATATATATTATTGCTGAGTTTAATTAAATAGGACTGGTAGGTAAAAACTTCAGCTTCGCCTAGTAATAAACACTAGTATATATATCTACGAACGATTTTATAGACACCCTCTCTCTAGGTTTAGTTCTATAACGCACTTATATTCTAGTATTATCCGAATTTACAGTATATATTAAGATTAATTATTAAGACTATATTAAGGGGTCGCGTTCTTTCTTCCTACTCTCTCCGTCCTTTTCCAAATCTAAAAAGCTATTACAGTGCCTCCCGAAACAATAAAAGCTGTAACTATAAACAGCTATATCGATTTCTATATCCTTATCAACCTATTCTCTTAAAACATAATTAAACTGGTGCTAAAAAAAGCTGTCGTAAGATTGAGCGGAAGGTAAAAAATAGTTATAAGCGTTGCTATTCGCATAATATTTAATTCTAATAGTACTTTTCCTACGATTTCTGTTCTACGCTCGCTCTCGATTAAAGTTCTTACTGTAAATAAATCTAGAAAACTGGTGTATATTCGAATTGCTTTATTATAGCGATAAGTAATAATTGTAAGAATCTGGCGTTAATTAGTCTTATTAAGATAATCTGAGACGTTGCGAGTAATATACTATAATCTTAGAGTCCTCTAAAGATTAAAGAATTGTTAATACAGTACGCTTATGACTCTAAAAGATGCTAAGAAGCTATTTTAGTTCTATAACTACTAGACCTGATAGACCTAGAGGAGAGTATAATTTAGATCCGCGACTCTTACGACCCTCTAATAGGTTATATAAGCTGTTAACTGCGTTAATTATACTAATTGCCCCTTTAATTATTACAATTACTGTCTACAATTTTAATTAAACATTGTAAATGTTGTAAACGTTCTTTAGTTCAACTAGGATGGTATAAGAGTTGGGGAATAGAATTTTGTCGCTCTAACCCTTTATATTAGCTGTAGAAAACATTTTGTACTAAGAATATCTTAAAGAAAAAGTATAGTATATATAGTCTTACAGCGCAGCTCCTCTAATAAAACTAAATAACTTGTTCAATTCCGCTTAAGTAATTAAATGAACTAGATATGCAGATAGAGCGGATGCTTATAGTAGGTTGGTAATACTAAAGCTTAAGCTAAAATAAACCGTTCGATTAATAACTAGATTTTTAATAGCCCTTAAATAATAATCTACTTTAATAGATGCTTAGTAGAAGAATAGCGCTGATAAAACGCGGCATGCCGGTATAACTAAGGGTCTTTAAGATCTCGGCTGTATAACTCGAAATATCTAATATTATAATATATCTCTGTATATAAAAGACAATTAGAAGTAATTAATTTAAACAATATTTATTTACTTACTATAACTAAAGTCTAAACTCTTCTCTATATATAGGCGTATATAGCTTATAGTACTCGTCTTAGTAGTATCTTAGATTCGTCTCCTAAACTAGAAGATATAGGTAGAAAATTCTTTAAATATATTATAAAACTGTACAAGTTAATTAAATATATCTAGTAAAATCCTTAAACAGCTCTATAAAGTAGTTTAAGATATAAAACTGTACTAGTTAAGTAGGCTCCTTCTAGAATGGTATAATTGGCCTTTTAAACGTATAAGAAATAAATTTTCTATTATATAGAGATATTCTAGCTAGTATATTAGCATATTCAGATACGATAAGATAATATATTAATAAGTAAGGTTTATCCCAGGATTAGTTAAAAGGAGCGCTAGATAAAGGCTTCGTCTCAAGATAGGTATAACATATATAGGAGCTTGGTTACTTGCCTTTAAGAGCAAATCTAGCCTAGTAGTATCGTTAATTAAAGTACTAGAGAATTCCTTAGACCTTAGTTCGACCGCAGGTTCTATACTATATTCTCCTTTACTATTATAAGAGTATTGTAGGTAGTTAATATATAAATAGGTTTTACTCTTAATAAAAAGATCCTGCGCGCGTAGATAAAGCTAGTACTAACAGTTTTTATAGCTGTTAGAAACAGCCGCGTGAGGCCTTATAGTAGGAGTATATCTATATGTAAGTAGCCAGCAGTAAACTATTATAATATGTAGTAAAGCCTCGGATACATCGACTATACTAGTCTATTTTAGCTATATTAGCGGGGCGCAACTATATATTTATTTTACCTTGTCTGCCTTATCAGCCTTATCCGCCTGATAATAAAAGGCGATAGTAGCTGATAGCCGCTCTTATCGCCCATCTATACTTAAGCGAATAGTGTTTTTACCTCTATTTATATAATAAACGCAGAAACTATTATACAAAAAAGGTACCTTATTAAGGATAAACTGGTAGAGCTTCTAGATAGCTTATTTACGGACTGGTATATAAGTATAATGAAAATTCTCTACACGAATATAAGTATTCTAACTAAGCCTTTTAAGTAGAGGACGGATAGCGAAGTTAAGATTTTCGTAGGGAGAAAGCTAACTAACGTAAGAGGACTAGGTTTAGAAAGGGCTAGTAACTGATATAAGCCGAGGCTGAAATCGCGAGTATTACCTACAACCTAGATTAAGAATATAGGTTACTATTTATATCTCTTCCCTTAGTACTAATTATAGCTTGAGTTTCTAGACTCGAGTGTAGGCTGTTCTAGTTGGGTTAGATGTTAGACGCAGGGGCTATATATAGCTAGGTATTAGAATTTTATTAGATAGCTATAGCTTTAGGCTAAAGTTAAGAACGCTCTAAACCGGCGAGACTACCTACTTCTCTTATTTATCGTCTACTTTTACTTACTATGCGTGCCGCAAGAGACGCCCTTTAGGGTAGACTTTAAAGTAAAAGGAAGTTTACTTTCAATCGTTAATACTACTTTAGGAGCTATATTATTAATTTACTATTTATAAAAGATAATATTATTACAGCTGTAGTAGAGTTTATCCTAGATAAAGGGCCCCGATTCGATATTAGTATAACTATTTTTTGTATGGGGTGATAAACGTTTGCAATTCTCCTTTAGAATTATAAAGAAAACTTTATTACCAATTTCATTGAGTATAGGGTTCTTAATAGCCGATTGCCGCTTGAGAAAAGTCTTGTTTAGTATATAGTACCTGAGTTTAGGGAGTTATTCGCGCTAGAATAGTAATAGTACTTTCTCCTATTCACCCTCGACTCTAATCTACAGCTATATTATAGTATTATTAAATAGAAGCGTATCTTTCCCTACCTCTACTAGAAGAGTATAGGTGAAGGTATATTTAGAGAAGTACTGTTAACCGCTGTAGATTCGGCATAATAAATGCTTATAATATCCGTAGCTACGTAAGCTGTGGAAGAAGGTTAATTTGTTCCTAATTTACAGATTATCTAAATAAAGGTCGGAAATAATAAGATCCTATAAATAGTTGTTTATATTGTCCGAAAGTAATTTAAACTGCTAGGCTAAACTAAGGAATCTAGAGACTGGATAATTATAAATAAAAGGAATTGTTTAAGAGAGTTAAGCTACTTAAAGTACTAAAATATCGTTTAGATACTAGGTAGTTATACTTATAGAAATAAGTATAGTATCCTTTTTCCCTTTATTAAAATAAATTTAGAGGAGTTCCTAAAACGGCCTAAGTATTTCGGGGATTTCATCTACGACTAGACCTTTTTTTCTACTCTCTAAGGACTCGCCTCCGCCTTAGCCTACGTCTATAATCTAAAGCTTAATATTAAGACCTATAGTATTAAACTTGAGCGGATTAGATACTATAATAACTTCCGGCTCTAAAATATTTTTATTAATTCGTAGACCTTTTTACTTGCTAATTTTAGGTTATTAAAATTTAAGCTAGTAGAAGATAGATCTAGAACTGAATAGAAGGCTGGTACACCTAGTTACCGCGTACCCGAGTGTATAGATATAAGTTTTTATCCTTAAAAAGTAGAATATAGTATAGATATATAGGCCTTCGGTTATATAATCGCAGAGATGGTTATATATATAAAGAATAGCCCTAACGGTATTACTTAGTTTAGACGAAACAGATATTCTCTAGGTATCTACCTACGTATTAAAGATAAAAGCTTCTATAATAGATGTAAACTTAAACCGGCTATCTATTAATAGTTTAATACGTTACTAGGAGAGCCTACTTTATTATACGCAGTAGATCTAGTCGACCTTTTACTATCTATACTTAAAGTTAATATAGAGAAGAGGCTGGATTACCCTAAATTATATAGGAAGCTTAACTTCCTATATACTAAGTCCTATTTAACACCTACTATAGAAGCTCTAGAGCGTTTAGTTAGCCTGATAGAAACATCTCTCGAATCTACCGAAGGGCTACTAATTATAGAACTCTAGTTTAAACTAGAACAGCTTAAAGCTTAGTTAGCTATATTTAGATTAATTAGACAATTAAGATAGTTTCTAGAATTTAATTATATAGAAGTTAGAGAGGGAAAAGTTAAGAAGTTGTAATTAGTCTCCCGTAAAATGTTAGGCCGATTAGAACTCAAACTAAATAAATTCAACTCGAACCTATAATATATAGATATAATAAAACCAAATACGATTAATACATCTATTATTAGTAAAATATAAGACCTGATATAAGACCTTTAAGAGTTACTATTATAGAGAAATAAGAACCGCGCGCAATTTCTTTAGTGTACTAGGATACTAGATACCTATAATATTAAGCGTCTTTATATACTTAAGCTTTAAAAGCCTATAGTAAGAGATAATTAATACGCTAGTATTAGCACCCTAGCTGTAATTAAGTAACTACTCCTATAGTTCGAGTATAATCTGCCTTTAGAAGGAGCTTAGGTATTACTATCTAAGAGTAATATACGTGTTAAGGATTACTTTGGGCCTAACTATATCGGTACTTACTAGGATAGTATAAAGGTGTTTATTAAAGTTCTATATTATAATATATATTAGGAGGGTATAGTAGTTAAAGAAAGAGCGACACGTATATAACTAGTTGCCGAAGGCTTTTACTAGAGCTAAGAACTGCCCGAACTTTGCGTCCCGAAATATATTAGTTTTATCCCGATGAAAAATGCCTTTAGATTTCTATATCTATTCTCTACCGCTACGGATATATTAAGAACGCTTCTAGAGCTTCTTGATATAAAACGTAAGTTAGTCTCTACGTTAGAAATAAGAATACAACTGGCTAATAAGCTCGTCTTATCTATAGCGGAACTACATACGGTTGGCTGGTTATATAGGAACCTCAACTCTAACAATATTATTTTCTTTACTAGGCGGGACTGTTTAACTAAAGAGAATATAGAAAATCTATATATAATAGAACTAACTAGAGCGTGCCCGGATAGCGATTGCTGGTATAGTAAGGGACTTAATAATGCTTGTCTAATAGACTACTGCTATCTTAAGTACGTTAAATTACGTTGATTTTAAGTAGTATATAACTATTATAGCCTTAGTATTATATTGCTTAAGATTAGACTATAGAGATTAGTAGGGAGTATTACTTTTAAATAGCCAACTGTAACGCCTAAAGACATCCGGATTATATTAATAGAAAAATATGCTAAGAATCTAAGGTCTTAAATAGGAAGTATATATTATAGGGTAGTACTTATATATATAAATAGATGTCTTATTTTAGAAGAGAGAAGAGAAGATACAGCTACTTCGCGTCTAGACTTTTATAAAAGAGTTGGGGATGTTTTAGGCAGAATATTAGAATTCCCTCTATAGAATTAATCAACTAAGGTATATAGGAGTTCTAAGAATATTAAGAATTTAAAACTTAAATTTGGGGGCGCTCTGTAAAGTGTATTCTCTTAGAAGGTATCTATTAGTTTATAGTAAGAGCGCCTAGGACCTATAGTAAGTATTAATAAAGTACTTAGAGCGGACTATCCTAATACGCTAGCTAGTATAGCTAACCTAGTATTAACGTACTTGGACTAAGGCAGGTAGAATAATACTGAAGAGTTAGAGGTGTAAGTAATAGAGATAAGTAAGATAAAGCTTGGAGCGGATTATCCTAATATACTAACTAGTATAGCTAACCTAGCGTTGACGTATTAGAAGTAAGATCGGTAGAAGGATGCCGAAATGCTGAAGGTATAAGTAATAGAGATACGAAAGACGAAGCTCGGGGTAGACTATCCTTCGACTCTAACTAGTATAGCTAACCTTACATTCACGTTTAAGGGTTAGGGCTCTATAAGTAAAGCAATTTCCCTAATATAGGACTACTATAAGTTGCGGGCAGTTATCCTAGGTCCTTAATATCCTAATACTATATTATCTCGCGAAGCCCTTATAACGTAGCAGCTAGAGGGTCTAGAACTTAATAAGCAGAATAACATCTAATAAGGGAGAGGTGTAGTAGTAAGTAGATCGTCTTTAAAGCGGTAGACTAGGAATAGTATAAAAGCGGTATAGCTAAAGTAGAGCAGTTTACTTACCAATTATAATAAGGTGCTGCCTATGCGAGATAGGACTTTAAGTTACTACTACTAGTAGGGAGGACAACCAACCCGCACCTGCTATAGGGTTTATAAAGTAGCAAATTCTATAAGAGGTAAATTAGTTAACTAGAGGTATAGTAAAGGTTAAGTTATATCGCAAGGCTGCGGGGCTAAAGCCGGCCCTCTTACTAAGACTTTATACAGCTATAAGTATAGTAGCTACTAAGTAGAGTATATAGTATATGCGATAATTATGTGGCTGTTTCGTACTAGCTGGGACTAGTAATTATTCTAGTTGGAAGTACTAATTAGGGTAGCAACCCTGCATAAATTTACGTATAGTAGTAGATATAAAGCTAGTAATAATTCGTAAGTATCGTAGTTATTATAGTTATTAATAACTTACCGGAAATATTCTTATATATAAGCCTTTACTAAGGTAACTTCTTTGGGCAAATAGGGAAAGATAGTTAACGGTTGTTATTCGTTAAGCTAACTACTATTATAACTAACTACAATAGAACAAAGTATTAATCTCTAATAAATAGGAGATAAGAAACTATTTAAGTTGACTACGAAGAATTAAAATAATAAAGGAGATCTTCTATAGTTATATAGACTTTGTCTTCGTTAATTTATCCTAGATCCTGAATCTATCCTAGCTCCGGGATCCCTATAGCTCCCGGAGCCATATCTTTAGCGGGATCTTTATTATATAACTGCTAACTTAAGCTGCCCCGCGACCTTCTTCTATAGTACTTTTCTTATACTTAATTATATACTATAGGTAAGGTGTACTTCCTTTATAACTATTCGTCCTTATCCTTGTTATTTATAATAGTAGTAAGGCTCTAAAGCTTAGATAATACCGCTATAAGTATTATAGAGTAGTAAGAGCTTATGTAAGGGGTTTCGCAGGTAGGGAGGTATAGTATATATAGATAGGTAGGAGAGGGTGATATACTATAAGATAGTATTAATATAGTAATGAGACGAATCCTTAAGGAGTACTTAGAAGTTGTAGAGAGGATATATACAGGCAGTTACGTGACTATATACGGACCGATAATAATCCGGGTAGTCTCTAGTAGGAGTCCGCTAGATGGGTGTAACAGCTTAATAGTAGTACTATAGGGAAGGAACGCTATTTTACTAAAGAATAAGGCTCTCTATAAATCCGGCGTAAAGGCGACGATGCGTAACATAATTTTTAGATTAAAGGGGTTCTAGATATCTAGAAATAGCTATAATATCCCTTACTATATAGCGAGAAGTACTCCGTAGCGAGAAAAATTAGAGGTACTTAGACTTTAAAGTAGTATACTTTTATCCACATCTAGATATCTATGCTGTACTATTTAGGGTAGTCTGCTATAGGTCTTCTTCTATCTCCCCGGCGCTACTTCTAGTTAAATTACTAATCTCGTCTATTACAATAAGGTTATACTTACCTAGAGTGTAACTTTACTACGGGATTATTCTTGTAGTCTCGAGCGACGCTGTATTTTACAAATAATCTTAATTCTATAACTAACTATAGAATAACTAGTCTGGGATAGTAATTTATATAAGGAATATATTATAAAGCGATTGAACTTTTTTTAAAGCAAGCGTTCAGACAATTTAATTGAGTTGACTACGAAGAATCAGATATAATATAGGAGATCCTCCACAATTATATAGACCTATTCTTCGTTACTTAGATCCCGTCTTGCCCTGGTCACTTCATAGCTCCCGGGATCCGCCAAGCCTTCCTGGCTCCCGGGATCCACCTCGTGTTTCTCCTTGGCGGGATCCTGATCACGTGATTCCTTGGCTTGCTGCGCCGCCCATTCCGGGCCGGTAGTATCCAATAACTACGTTCCCTCCAAGCAACCATTTTCGGCGGCTAATCCACCTTCTAGTAGGTTCCTGCTTGTATCTTTATAAGGTTGAAGTTCCCGCACGGGTCCCATTTGGCTAACCGCCCTGTTTCCCTGCGTTCGTTCTTCCCGTAGGGGCTCTACCCCTCCTTCGGCCTGTGCCGCATATGGTCCTTCGTCCCGTAAGTATGATTTTCCCGTGCGGGCGTTCCGTCCCCACGGTCGTTCGTCTGGTATGGGGTTTCGTTCTATAACATCGTCGTTGCCTTTGCGCCTAATTCGTAGAGAGCCTTATTCTTTAGCGAAACAGCGTTCCTTCTCTATAGCACTACTATTATGCTCTTACTACCCTATAATACTTATAACAGTGCTATCTAAGTCTTAGAACCTTACTACGATACTTAGGAGTTATTACTAGCCTTATGTCTGCTGTCGCACACAAATTCATGTAGGGCTGCTATTCTAATTAGTACCTCTAACCGGAACGATTATTAGTCCTAACTAGTGCGAAACAGCTATATAATTATTACAGTGTACTTCGCAAATTAGTAGCTGCTAGGCCTGTGGCGGTGTAAAGTCTTGGCAGGCGGGCCGACTCTTAGCCTAGCAGCCTTACGATCCAACTCAACCTTGGCCATGCCTCCAGTCAACCAACTCACCTCTTACAGAATTCGCCACCTCACAAGGTCCTGGCTAGAGTGGGTCGGCCGTCCTCCCTACCAGTAGTGGCGAGATATCATTGCGGTTAACGCCGCTACGCTGACAGATCATTCCAGGCTACTTCTTCAGGTACCCTTCAAGTACCTGTATTTGTACAGTATCTCTACTACCTTGTTAAGCGTGTATTATTTCCTGATTATTACTATTTACACATGGATTATCAAAGCCCTTCTTAAGCCATTCTCGCTTGCGCTTCAGCGCGCTAACACTTACCTCGCCTCCCGTAATTTTTAGTTTATCACATCGTTTAATATTCAGGACGGCCTGTTTTCCTCTTCCCTAAAGGAATATTATGTAATGGTTGGGCTCCTAAAGTTTATCCAACGGCCCTTGCACAAGCTCGAGATCCGTTTCCATCTTCCACCGGCCGCTGGGCGAACCCTTTCCACCGTATCTTAAGCCCTTTACATGGCTCGACTTCATATATCTCGCCATCGATATTACAGCTAGGCTGCGCCGCCTAGAGTAGTGTTTAACATAGGATGGTGGCTCTCTCTGCGAGTATATTGTCTTCCAAGAAGCAACGGCAGGTCCTTAATAAGATGAAACAGCGCATCTAGGACCACCAAGCCAAAAGCGTACATGGGCCCTAGAATGGCAAAGACAGTAAAGCCGTACGATGCTTGCTGGAAGGCGGCGTCGTCCTTAAGCCGCTCTGTGGCGAGGCCAACCTACATTGCGGTCAGCACCAGGGCAACAAAGACGGTGGCCGTAGCCATCCAGGCGAGGTTATCGCCGAAGAGGCTGCCGTAGTTATACCAACTGCGGAAGTAGGAATCGAAGCGCGGAAGGTATATAAAACGGTAGATAGTATTAATACGCGAGAGGCGGAGCTCGGCGCGTAAAAAGCGCTCGTACATCATACTTGAGTCGCGCTCGTGCATTCGGAGCAACTCTCTAGCTAGGATCTTCTAGTCTACCCATTTAATCGGCTTGTCGTCTTCGTTGTAAGGTAAGAGGCGCTTTTCGTTAGCAACGTGGAAGTCGCTCTTAGATGATATAAGATAAGCGTAGGTGTAAAGGAAGCCGAGGGCGACTTTCCGCGGGGCTGTCCAACAGGTCGCTACCAGATTATCGTATAAGCAGGCGCTGGGGCACTGTAGGTTGATCTGGCAAAAGGCCGGATTAAGAAGAAAACGCGGGACGGGCTTAACGAAGAGTCTACCCTCGTTTGCCTAAAGGAGGTGTAAGTCTATCCTATCAACAACGACGATTTCCCGGCCTACAGTAAGATAATAGTACAGTAGTATAGCAGGACGATTCGCACCAGCGAACCACAGATACCTTAACATATCGGCCAGGCTCCCTAGGGACAACTCCCTCCGTAAAAACGCTGGCGTGTCCTCCGTCAGGTCGCGGACAGCACGCTTGCTAGTAGCCTTATGGTAATAATACGTAGCCGGCAAGGCATCGGTAGTACCCTCTTCCTCCCTAAGCACCGTACTTATAACCTAGATAGGCTATCGTTAGAGGGTTTAGACGCTTTAACGCTGGTAGAGCTAGTAGCGTACCGGCTAGAGTGGGAGAGCTGCGGGGGCTATAGAATCCGGAGAAGCGAAGGGAGCTAGTCGTTAGACGGGGATACTAAATGCTGCTTGGCGACGGTATAAAGAACATCTACCTGCGATTGTCAAAATGAGTAGAATAGCTAGAGGAATATAATCTAAATGAAAACGCAGCTTGGTAAGAGCAGAGCAGTATAAGATGGGTAATATTTGTTACTAGCGGCATAGGTTAAAATGAGGAAATTTGTAATCATGTTCAGGCAGCTGGCACCGCAATGCCGCAGCTCTAGCTGGTAAGCATAATTGGATAAAGACGAGCGGTTGCGCTGCGTGTCTTAGCCCCCACCTAACAGCTGATCCAATTTCTCGACGGATACATCACGCATCCTCTATAATCTCCGGTTGTTAAGGCGCTCCTCTCGACCATCGTCAAGGTGTAATATATAGCAGCTCCCGTCTTAAGGACTACGTCGTAAACTATCAACCTTAGTCCGAAGCGCTAAGCGCTAGGTGCGGAACTCCCTGCTGTTAAACCCCGCCGGTGCACGCTAGGCTTTACCTCTTCTTAAGATAATGACCTTAGCCAACGCCAGCCAGGCTATTTTCTCGGCTAAATGGACAACAGTCTTTTATATTGTCCTAACCGGAGGGTTGGTTGTTACTTGTCTATAGCTCCTTCGCAGACTCGTGTATACAAATTTAGCATACTACGCCTAAGATCCAATACAATCCTAGTAACATAGAGCCCGTCTTTGTAAGGTCTACCCTACGAAGGACGAACCTGAGGAAGACGAGCCTGGCCTAGATATCGACATCATCGCTATCTATAGTCTCGACACGAACTCGGAGAAGACGTAGATATAGTAGGAAAAGACAGGGATATGGTGGGAGAAGATGTAGATAGGGCGGGGAGATGGCTGTAAAGTTAACTAGCTGGCCGACCCCAACATGCTCCTAAGCAGAGTCAAACGCGTCCGGATCTTTATATATAACTAGCCTGCCGACTTGCTGCAACCGTTAGACCTGGTTTAAAAGACCTAGGACGAGTTTACTATACTTCTATTCGAGGAGATATACAGCAGAATTTAGAGCGACCCCGCGAGAAGCGAACAGCGGCCGATTCTCTTTATTACCTCGTGTCTTAGCGGAATCGTCTTAATAAAGGTACTGGTAGGCACTAGCTCGATATACTAATCCGTCCGGAGAGCTACGCAGGGCGTCGTCTTTCTCGTTATACTGTTCCGGGGGACTTCGTTTTAAGATGTAGCTGCTTTTGCCGAACCAGGTTTAAATACCTAGGCTTAAATCCGAGGCTGAGAAGTGGTCAAATTACTTACTATTATAAAGGAGCTAACTCTCGATCTTGTACAGCTTATGCAAGATTTCACTTCGCTATGTTAAGATAAGGACTATCTATACCAGATCGCTACCTTCTATAAAAAGGGAAAAACGAGTCTTCCGAGCAAAGTATTTCCTTGGTTACCGGCCTGGCTCTGCTAAGAAAAGCTGGTAAGGCTTTAATATCTTATCCCATGTTATTGTAAGTAAGGAGTACTAATGTTTATCAGCTGGTTAATAAGTCGTCGGCGGCCTTAGACATGGTTCCACAGCCATTACTACTAAGTCGACCCCATATCCTGATGAACAAGTTCGCCTATAATAAGTATATAGTAGAGTATAAGAAGAGCTGCACGGAGAGCGAGGATTTCCGCCGTATGTCCGGCAAGATTGTAGAGATGCTCTAGAAGATTCGTGAGGGCAGTCCGCTTAAGTAAGCAGACGTTTAGATACGCACCAAATACTATACCGCGGATAGGCTTAAGATTGAGCGGCTCTCAGGCAACCTACTTCTACTAGAGCGTTGCTATATCAATCTCGCTATTGT
This sequence comes from Lojkania enalia, assembly GCA_010094045.1. Classification (NCBI taxonomy): domain Eukaryota; kingdom Fungi; phylum Ascomycota; class Dothideomycetes; order Pleosporales; genus Lojkania; species Lojkania enalia. The sequence goes on from ML986630.1 coordinate 199,627, forward strand.
TGAGGAGCCCAGGAAAAACACCCGGCATGTAGAGGAAGGATCGGTAGAGGATGCATTATCTTACGCGTCCCCCTTTTTACTAACCGCACGGCTGAAGGTCGAGACGCTAGATAAGAATATACAGGTGGAATTAGCGTCTCTCTTCGACCCACGCAAAGACTCTAACAGCCAGACAATAAAACCAAGAAGAATCTTAATCTGGGGAAGCGCTAGGGTTAGGAAGACTACCCTATATAAGAAGATGGTTGATAAGTTTGCCTGTTGTTCCGAAGACTTCCGCAAGTAGAATAAGTTGTTCGACCGTATACTTTAGGTACCTCTACGGAGGCTGAAAGAATGGTTACCCCCGCGATATAACCTCGAGGAACTATTTTCTTGCGAATATTTCGCTAGATAAGAGAACTGTAAAAGACATACAGCCCTTACTAAAGAACTACAGCGTATTGTTGAAAGGGGAAGGACTCTATTTATTCTTAACGGTCTAGATGAGATAGCCTAGGAATTAACCCGCGCGAACTCCAAGTCCGAGTTCCTTAAACGCCTCTTAAATCAGCCAAATGTTATTATTACATCTCGGCCACACGTGTTACTTCTATTAAATGTCCGGCCTCCCAACCTCGAACTAGAAACTATTAGATTCTACCCAGGTTAGGTGAAGGTATACCTCTAAGCTACATTTACCGATTTGAAAAGAGTTAAAGATGTTCAGTTATACCTCTAAGCGTATCAGCTAATCCAGGGTCTTATATGGATCCCTATATAGCTGGATGCGCTCTATTACACCTAAGATAGTTTTAATAGTAAAACCGTGCCGCAGACTATAACTGCTATTTATAAAGCTATCGAAGAAAGTTTATAGAAGAAGGATGTCCTGCGATTAGGGAAGAGGGAGAACAGTAAGCTAGTAACGAAGGATGATATTAAAGACGAGAAGATGGACTAGATCGAAAACCTCGTTAATAGTAAAGTTTTTCTTCTTAAAGGCCTTGCGTTTAGTAGTCTATGTAATAACGTAATAAACTTTGGGTTGGAGCATCGGAGAGCTATATCCGAGAAGTTTATACTACCTAATAAGAGTATCTATTGGGACAGGACGCTTCTGCACCTCTCTTTTCTACGGACGTCGGACCCCTCGTTAGAGGACCACAGCCGAGACTATTACTTTCTATACCTCACCTTTTAAGAGTATTTCGCAGCACGGTATTTTATACGACAATAGAAAGCTAATTAACCTCTCAACTGTCTGCAGCTCAGCAAAAGAGAATATAACGAGGTCGAACCTGTCACTTTTCTTCAGGAGCACAAATATGATCCTTACTACGATATCTTCTAGCGTTTCGTCGCTGGCCTACTTAACGCTGATAGGGAGGTACTGGGGTTCTTCCAAGCGATTGAGATCTAGCCACGCGACCTCCTAGGTTCTATATATTAACGCTTGGTTATATATTGCTTAAGCGAAATTGTACTAAAAGAGGAAACTTTCTCGGCATTTTAAATGAAGCTAGAAGAACAACTAGAGTAGTAGCTGTTATTCGAATGTACCTTAACAAAAAATTGCCGGCTAGCTCACGAAATAGAGTATCTAGAGCAGGTTGTAGTTAACGTATTAAATCATGCATCTGAGGATGAAAGACTAGTCCTTCTAGAATATTTAGCTAGGCGAGCAGTAGTTACAGCCAGTATTATAGACGTCGCAGCTCCCTAGTTGGAAGACTATACCTCTAAGCACCTGTGTATTGCTATCTTACGTATTATAAGATACTAGAATAAGGCTATACGGAAAACCATGCTATAAGGCATCGCAGTACAGCTTAAGCATAAAGAAGGTGATGTCCGGGTGGCAGCAATCAGGGCGCTTCAAGGCTAGGCCAACCTTACAGAGGAGATGGTATAAGGCATCGCAGTACAGCTTAAGCATAAAGAAACGGATGTCTAACGGGCAGCAATTAATGCGCTTTACAGCCGGGCTGACCTTATAGAGGAGGTGCTACAAGGCATTACAACACGGCTTAAGGATAAAAATAGGGATATCTGACGGGCAGCAATTAAGGTGCTTTAAGACCGGGCCAATCTTATAGAGGAGATGCTAGAAGGCATTACAGCGCAGCTTAAGCATAAGAAGGATAATTTCTAATAGGTAGCAATCAAGATATTTTAAGGACGGGCCGACCTTATAAAGGATATAGTACAAGGTATCGCAGTACAGCTCGAGCATAAAATTAAGCACGTCCGAGAGGTAGTAATTAAGACGCTTTAAGGCCGGGCCGACTTTATAGAAGGGGTTCTATATATTATTACAGTACGGTTCTAGCATAAAAATGGGGATATCTAATAGGCAGTAATTAAGGTGCTTTAAGGACGGGCCGATCTTATAGAGAAGATAGTATAAGGTATCTCAGCGCAGCTTAAGTATAAAGAAGGGGTTGTCCGATAAGTAGCAATTAAAGCGCTTTAAGGACGGGCCAACCTTATAGAGGAAATACTACAAGGTATTACAGCACAGCTTAAGTATAAAAAATAGTACGTCTGATAGGCAGCAATTGAGGCGCTTTAAGAACAGGCTAACCTTATAGAGGAGATGCTATAAGGTATCGCAGCACGGCTCGAACATAAAAAGGGGTACGTCTAAAGGGTAGTAGTCGAGGCTCTTTAAGGTCGGGCTAACCTTATAAAAACAATACTATATGGGATCGCAGTACGGCTTAAGTATGATAAAAAATATGTCCGACGGGCAGTAATTAAAGTACTTCGACGGGCCGACCTTATAAAAGATATAGTATAAGGTATCGCAGTACAGCTTAAGCATAAAATTAAGTATATCTAAGAGGCAGCAATTAAGGCGCTTTAAGGCCGGGCTGACCTTATAAAGGAGATAGTATAAGGTATCGCAGTACAGCTTAAGTATAAAGAAACGGATGTCCGATAGGCAGTAATTAATGCGCTTTACGGCCGGGCTGACCTTATAGAGGAGGTACTATAAGGTATTGCAATACGGTTTAAGGATGAAAATAGGAATATCTAACAGGCAGTAATTAAGGTGCTTTAAGGACGGGCTGACCTTATAGAGAAGGTGCTATAAGGTATCACAATATAGCTTGAGTATAAAGAAATAGATGTCCGACGGGCAGCAATTAAGGCGTTTTAAGGATGGGCTAACCTTATAAAGGAGATAGTATAAGGTATCACAGTACAGCTTAAGTATAAAGAAATGGATGTCCGACTGGTAGCAATTAATACACTTCACGGCCGGGCTAATCTTATAGAGGAGGTACTATAAGGCATCGCAGTACAGCTTAAGTATAAAGAAGGAGTTGTCCGACGGGCAGCAATCGAGGCGCTTTAAGGCTAAACCAACCTTATAGAGGAAATACTATAAGGTATTACAGTACAGCTCGAGTATAAAGAATAGCGTATCTAATAGGCAGCAATTAAGGTGCTTTATAACCAGGCCAACCTTATAAAGAAGGTGCTATAAGGTATTACAACACGGCTTAAGAATGAAAATAGGGATATCTGACAGGCAGTAATTAAGGTGTTTTACGGCCGGGCTAACCTTATAGAGAAGGTACTATAAGGTATCGCAGCGCAGTTTAAGTATAAAGAAGGAGTTATCTGATAGGTAGTAATTAAGGCATTTTAAGGACGGGCCGACTTTATAAAGGAGATAGTATAAGGTATTACAGCACAGCTTAAGTATAAAGAAGGGGTTGTCTAATAGGCAGCAATTAAAGCGCTTTAAGAATAGGCTGACCTTATAAAAGAGATAGTATAAGGCATCGCAGCACAGCTTAAGTATAAAGAAGGGGTTGTCCGACAGGCAGCAATTAAGGCGCTTTAAGAACGGGCCGACCTTATAAAGAAGATAGTACGAGGTATTATAGTACAGCTTAAGTATAAAGAATAGGTTATCTGACGAGTAGTAATTAAGGCGCTTCTAAGTTAAGTGGTGCTATTATTAGAGGCCCTCGGTCTATACGTCGAACTCTTATATAAGGCTTTACTACGGAAAAGCTTCTAGAAACATCTATACTAGTACCCTTTAGAACAAGCTTTTATTAGAGTTAGTCTTAAACATGTTTGTATAATTTATAGGCTGGGACATTATACTCGCGAGGAAATTTGGAAAATATAGAGTAACCTATATATCCCTTACTCTACCTCTTAGGATATAGTATAACTTGTTAATAGAATATTAATTACTATACCCTCTTTCTCTTTTATCTCTCTACCCTTGTAGGGCGTAAAAGGTAGTAATAGATATCTGCCTATTTAATTCATCTTTGTAAATACTCTGCTTCTTTTATCCATATTAGTAGCAATTAATTTTCTTATTGCATGTCGGGTATCTACTTCTTACCTGCCCCTTATTAGTAAGTACGAGTTAATTAGGAAATAAATATTATATAAAGAGTGCTTTATAGACTAGCTATTAAATTGCGAAATTTCGAGGAGCTAGAGTCCCTAAGAAAGTTCCTTATAATAACGATAGTCTTCATCCCAGCTCTAATACCACGCCAAGTTTATTTAGCACTCCTATTATAGCATTCTTAAACTATATCTCGACTAGAAGTACGGCGAACACACCGTTACTATAATACTCTCCTACTTCTTTACTAGCAGCTCCCGCGGATCTATCAGAGATAAGATCTAATAATCCTAAACCCGAAGACGAGACTGTATTTAAGTTATTTAGGACGACCTGAGAATAGTATATAGTAGTAAGAAGACGAACTCAAGTAAAAAAATAGTACGAAAGAGGTACTTAAAGAAGAGGTAGTCTAATATTAATTTGTCAGCGTAGCAGCTTCGAACGTAGCGATACTCTACTACTTCTAGTAGAAAGAACGGCTAACCCGCTCTAGCTAGGACCTTATAAGGTAGCGAATTTTATAAGAGGTAAGTTAGTTAACTAGAAGCATAGCTAAGGTTAAGTTAGATCGCAAGGCTGCTAGGCTAAGGGTTGACCCGCCTGCTAAGACTTTATACTGCTATAAGCCTAGCAGCTACTAATTTGCGAAGTATACTATAATAATTATATAGCTGTTTCGTACTAGCTAGAACTAGTAATTATTCTAGTTAGAGGTACTAATTAGGATAGTAGTCCTATATAAATTTGTGTGCGACAGCAGATATAAGGCTGGTAATAACTCCTAAGTATTATAGTAAGGTTCTAAGACTTAGATAGCACTGTTATAAGTATTATAGAGTAGTAAGAGTATAATAGTAGTGCTATAAGGAAGGAACGCTGTTTTACTAAAGAATAAGGCTCTCTATAAATTAGGCGCAAAGGCGACGACGAGATTAGTAATTTAACTAGAAGTAGCGCCGGGGAGATAGAAGAAGACCTATAGTAGACTACCCTAAATAGTACAGCATAGATATCTAGATGTAGATAAAAGTATACTACTTTAAAGTCTAAGTACCTCTAATTTTTCTCGCTATAGAGTACTTCTCGCTATATAGTAAGGGATGTTAGTATATAACTTATAGAGAGTTATTATAAATACTAACGTATGTACAGATTTTGAGTTGTTTAAAGTTAAAGTACCTCTTAAATTTTTCGGCACGGGTGGTTTTTTGCTATAGGTAGATCTACTATACTCTTTATCTAGTACTTAATAGAAGTCTAAGGCTTAATTAATGTAGTTGAGTATTCCTATAATAAGAGCACACCTATTTCCGCCTAATTTTACTAGCTAAGCGACGTGCATACGAGTTTTTATTTATTAGAAGTTAATCTCTATAGTAGCTGTATAAAACGTTACTATCCTATAGCGCCTAATTAGATTAGCTCGTAAATTGAAATCTATTGTCTATATAACCGAGGGGCCAGCCTATTAACTAATATTGTTTCGATTAACACTAAGTATCACCGAGTCTAAATAAACTAGCAACTCTAAAAGAGCCTACTCCTCCTATCTACCTTTAGGATTTGCTACCCAGCGTATCGATCTTTTAGCCTATCTTTATAAACATCTTTTCGAATTTTATTTTAAAATTTGTTATTCGATCCTTAATCTCTTTAAGTTATTCTAAACCCTTGTCCGATAAATAGCTAGTACTAGAGCTGGTAGAGCTACTTCTTCTTCTATCCAGGCTCCTGAAGCTTCTTCTTCCTCTCTCTAGGCTTACCGCCCTCTATAGCGTCTCCTAGATTCTTAAGCTGCTTGCCCTTATTAAGCGACTTTTAAGAACCTCGATCTAACGTAGACGTTTAGCTTTCTTTAGCTAAGGTATTTTAAGCCTATTATTAATAAAGAAATCCTCTATTATCCTATTAGCCTTGGTTTTCCAGATAGCTTTACAGCCCGACCGGTTAGGGAACTTATAACTACTATCCTTATACTCGACCTAAACAGTATAGTCTAGATACCTTTTTAGGTTGTTACTCTCTTTAGTAGCGACCCCTTTAATTCGAATAAATTCTTTTCAATCCTTTAGTAAATACAAATTTATTTTACTTCGTATATCTATACGCTCGGTCTTTAGCAGCTGCTCTAGATAGCCCCTAGCTACTTTTTCTCCAACGTCCGCTGCATCCTTAAAGGCTATAGGATTCTTCTACCCCTTCTTTTCGACAAGAAACAGACATCTTATTATTGTTAGGTTCCTAAGTATATTAGTAGTCTCTATTAGTACTATTGCTATTATTCGCTCCCCCTTTTCAGTTAAACCTGGTTTCTATTCTATTACAAATATTGGTAATACTTTTGCCTTCTTAGTAGGTGTAGGAGTTGCCGGCTCCTTAGCGGATGTAAGCGTTACTAGCTCCTTAGCGGGGGTGGGTGTTACTGGCTCTGGTTGCTCTAAGAGGACTACTTCCAGATATATCTTCTAGTCTAGGTACTTACGCTTGTTAATAAATTTGTTCAACCTCTAATTTACTTTATCTATTTTCTATTTCGCCTCATTATTAGTAGGGTTCTTTTTAAGGCGGTGAACGAATAGTATAGCCTCCTAATAATACCCTGCTAGTCCCTAGTAATCGATTACCCATTAGTCGACTAGCTTAACCCCATTATTCTCGTTTATCTTCTTAATCCAGTCGTTAATTCCGTCTAACTATTAGAATGCGGCCTTAGATTTGGGACTTTTCTGAAGATAAGTAATATATGTTATAGCCTCTTAATATAACTTTACGGTTTTGGGGGTTAGAGCTAGCGTTTTATACTCAACTTCCATTCTGTCCTAGTTATTATTACCCTCATCGTCGCTGTCGCCAGTACCCTCCCAATCCTTTAGTTCTTCTATCCAATCTTCACTACAGTCTAACGCTAGAGCTGCCTCTATAACTCCTAGAATCCAGGGTTAGCACTAGATAGTAGAAAAGAGAAGGATATATATATACTATCGAAAGTCTTTTAAGCGTCTTTTCCTTTGTTATATTTAGGATAAGTATTAGTACTACGTTTCTAAGTTACTTTCTCAATCGCTTTCTCCTCCTTATATAGGTTCGTATAGCTTTCGCTAATACTAAGGACCTTATAATATTCGTCTTTACCGTACTTTAGTATGTCCTGGATTACGTCTCTTTCACCACCTAAAGTATCTCTAGTACCACCTTTATTATTATTATTTAGAGGCTAGTTATTAGCCGTCGTATTATTAGCCGTTGTATTATTAGCCGCCGGGTTACTATTACTATTTATAGGCTGCTCCTCCTCTTCTTTTCTCCTTCTATCTTCTGCTTTATTTCGAGCAACTTCCGGCTTAGGAGTAGCCTCTAGTGTTATCGTTAGTCTATTCCGTACTGCCCTTCCCTGCCCCTTTTCAGGCCCTTTTAGCATGGATTTATTATTAGCATCCTCGGCGTAATAATCGATATCTAAAGCTGTTGCTACGTTTATTATAAAATATTTAATTGCAATTTATCGTTCTAGAGATTTAAGGTAGATTAGAGCTACTTAAATATTAGATGCTGCACGAATTTGGCTATTACATTTCTACTAGGACTCTTTCTATCCCCCATTCTTATAGCTTCCGAACCGAACCCTTTAGGATCGAGATATTATCGTAATTTTACTGTACTACAGCTTTCTTTCTATTTTCCATATTTAGCAACTTATCGCCTCTTTTTAGACATCAGCCGTATATACCTAAAATAGGGTCGGCGGATATATTTAGTTATACCCGGGCCTTTACTACTATAAGTATCCCCGTAGGACCCTATTCGGGAATCTCCTACTAGCTCCTCTTCAGGGATAGTACTATTAAAGGTTACTTTTAGTCCTTAGCTTTAATACTGCGGAAGAATTATAACTACAATAGGTTCTCCTAAATTTTATTTAACTAAATTTGGCGAAAAGAAAATTTCACATATTATATACTATTTTATAATCGCCTTAATACTCGCAATTTTCGGATTGGTTTCAGCTGATGATGTGACCTATACTAAGGAAACTCCAATTCAGTCAGCACTAGAGCTAGTACCTCTATTCTATCTTCTACTATAGGCGAATAGCTTATCTACGCTAATAGAGGTTACAGTCTAAATTAAGTTTGGTGATCTGTTAGGGTTAGGTATTATTATACTCCTTAACTCTTCTACTAATTCTATTTCGCGTGGAGTAGAGAATCTACTTATTTTCTCTTCGAATATAACTATATATCGGGGGTCCTATAAGATAACCAGCTTTATATTATATACTACGAATCCCATTTATAATATTACTATAGTCTCGGCCGGCTTTATAAAACCTACCGGCAATATTAATACGACCTCTAGGTTCTCAGGTTAATCGTTTACAACGCTAACGTTGATAGACCTTAGTCTTCTTCTTAATAGCGGGGCTGTATTAAAGAAAGGTAATCTTAATGTGTTTTTATCTGCTATTATTATCTTAGCGTATTTTCTGTAGCTTATAAAAATTGGGTAGTTAATTGCGGGAGTAACTATTAATTAAGATATTATATAATTTTGAAATATAACGTTAGCTATCTTTTTAAACTTTTCTATAGAGAGAATATTAATTGGGGAGTTTACTTAAAACAGATACGTCCGTACGAAGGATCTATTCCGGGCTACAGTATAATACACGGTTATCTTACCTTTATTAACTTATTGCAAAGAATACTATTAAAGAACGATCCTATTTACTGCTAATATATTATTACTATAGTATATTTTAATAGGTAGGCGAAATAAGGGAAGGGAAAGAATAAAATAGAAGCCTTTTACAGTATTTAATAACATACAAATTCTCTACAATCATAGTTATTAACCTTTCTAGAAACTGCTCTCTGAATTACCAGTTACTACCGTCTCTGGTAAGGGGGCTACAGACCTTTTAAAGGTAACTTAGTTGAAATAGACTGGCTTAAAAATTCTAACTACTATTACCCTTTCTTTAGCAGCTTCTAAATGAGACTGCCCTAGGCTTTCTTTAGATTCATTCCTAATATTAGGCCTCTTTAGCTATATTATAAAGAGATAAAATATATAGTATATCTTTACATACTAACCGTTTAAACGAATACTTTAAGTTAGATAGAGTCTTAAGTTAAAGACAAGGATAGTTTTCTAAAGTCCTAGTTAGAGAAATTTTATATAGAGCTGAGAGGAAGATATACCGTAATATTATTCTATAAATAGTAGTAGAACTAAAGTAGCTCTATCCTCGGATTTTTAGTATAGTTGAACCTAAACTGGTCTTAGGGGGTAGAACTGGGTAAAAGCGGCAAAGGGCTCTAAACGGCAACCTCTATACGTCCCCTTAAGAGTAAGGATTTCTACATTAAATTAGACTATATATTACCTTCTCAATCGCTAGAAATCTATGCCTACTTATTATATAATTGGAATATAGATGTTAAATCTAATTTTAAATCACAAAAACTAAGCGGTTATCTTATATACTTAGAAGAATTTTCTATTAAAACTTTAATACAGCGAGTAGAGGAGTTCTAGAGGAGAGATTACCTTAAAACTCTTAAAAAACTTATAGAGGAGAATTACTCCCTATAGCAGATTATCTTACGCTACTATAAATATTTATATCTAACGCTAGATATCCTAGAAAAAGCCTATAAAGGGGTGTTAGTAATGTAGAAGGTGCTAAACAAATACCTAGAAGAGGAAAGGGCAGTTAAACAAGCTTAGCTTATATTTAAAGAAGGGGAATCTAGATAGTATAGATATAGTTCTAGGGGATAGATATAAAGTTGTAAGAACCAGAATATATTTTAAATGCAAGGTTTATCGCCTCTTAATTATCTCTACTTTCCTCCTCTAGTTAAACTGCTAGCCGAGAAGAATTTCCATCCACTAAAGTAGCCTCTCTATTCCAACTCTATTAAACCAAAAATACTAGTAATATATGTATATAGTACATTCTATCTAATTTATCAGCCTAGGTAGTTAGATGTTTCCGCCAACGCTACGCACCTAAGTAAATGTTGAAGAAACTAGAGTGAATTTACAAATTTTTAGACTTAGAGTCGTTTAGTTCTATTATAAGGGTTTCCGCACTTCGCTTAAACTCTATAGTCCAATCTTGAAATTCCTTAATATAGGCCTAAATGTCATCGAAATATCTGCTCCGCTGTTAGAAGTAAATAAGAAATTAGCAAATAGAGTAGTATTACCTCGTTTTCTTTTCAACTAAATCGATTCGCTCTTCCAACTTCTCTAACCTGCTAGTTAGGGCTTGGCTGTCGCTGCTTGGCTGCTTTTCTATATATTATGCTTCTATCGCAGGCTTAGTTATAGAATACTACTCCCCAGCGATTAACTACGTCTTATTAGCTGCCCCGGCAGGTATATTATTATAGGTTACAGTTATTTACGTCTACAACAGATTATCCAGCATTATTAGATAATTAAGTAGGTTATCTTCCTATAGCTAACCAGGATTTAGTATACAGATCGAATCGTATATAGGATTGAAGAGTAACTGTAAGTTTTAGTCGACGGGAAGCTATTAGAGTATATTATCTATTCCGCAAGATAGGTAATTTTCTAAAGAGATAGCGTGCGTTTAAGGTAACCAATTTATATTTTAGGGGGGATTTAGCTGTAAGGTCTACTACGGGTTCTAAAATAATATAGTAAGTATCGATACTATTTGTTAATATATTATAGGTTAGTAGCCTTTAAGTAAATAGATAGCGTAAGAATATAAAAAGAAATAGCAAGTACGCGCTTAGAGATGTTCCCGGATTTAAGCTATAGTAGTTTTATCTTACTATCGACTAGTATTTCAAGTTTTTTATTTCTTACTACTACACCCCTCCTATAAGCGGACTACTAGCGCGAGCTACCGCACCGACAAAATTTGTATAGAAAAGGGTCGATTTGTATAGAAATATATAGAGCCGCGCTAGCAACCCGTTTACGGGAGGAGTGTAAGCCCTACTTCTCGGATAGCAACCTCTGAAATACATTATACTCCTCGCCCTTATTATCTAGCGTTAGAGCTGCTAACCTTCCCACTCCTAAACTTATCGCAATTCTCTCCTCAAATAATCCTATCCCTTTATTCTATTCTATGTTAAGCCAGGCGTGCGCCCCACCCGTTGCCTGGTCTAGTTCTTCCCCACTTTTTAGTAGACTATCCTCGGCCTTTATTATAAATAGCTAAAGCTTCTCGTATAGGTTTTTATACGTAATAGATTTATGTAGGCAATTCTTATCTTAACGGAGCTTTTTAGCGATGCAACTCTCAAGGTAAAATACTTGAGTAGTAGATATAATAGAAGTATGTTAGCGAATTTTGCAATTGTGTTGTAGAAATCTCTCGATTAGACTATACAGCCGATAATATAGTTTAAAGTAATACTAGGGTAAGACCCCGAACTGGGTTATTCTCTAGGATTAAAACTGGACCTACGTGGTTCAGAAATAAGCCTTCTCTTAGGTAGTAAAGAGTAGCTAACCTCTATATTATATGGTTAGAAGTTTTAAGAACGTGTAAATTTGGAAAATACCCCAATTCTGTATAGCAATAATAGACAGGTTTAGATAGAGTCCGGCACTTTTTTTAAGCGATATATAACGGCCGCTTATAGCTCTATATAGGTTCGGTCCGGCTATTATATGCTGCTCGACTTTCTCCTAATAGTAGCTATACTTATTCTGAATTAGCTTCTACTAATTTTATAAGAACTAGTCTACAATTAGTATAACTAGTATTAAAGCGCTAGTAGCGGAAAGTAGAATAGCAAACGAAAGCTGGACACTAAACCTGCATATATAGGGCTATATTTATAGGGCTGGAATGGCTGGGATAATACCTTATAATAGGCGCTTAGGTAGGATAGAACTAGATACCTTACGCCCCGGATTAGCAGGGGCTTTCTATTAAAAGATCTCCGCAGCTACACTGTATTTTAAATCTAAGAGAAAAATATTTAAGCTTCTTAAAATATAACGAATCGAGGTGTAGTATAGTTAATAAGCAAGTATAGAGTATTCGACGAGTAGTAATCGGTAGAGTTAATTTACTAATATTCCTTATTTAAGTGTGTAAGGTGTAAGAAATAGTAGATAGAGTTTCTCGAAGGGCCCTTTCCTATCTCGTTTACGAATTAATCTTACTAATTACTACTCGTCGAGCACTCTGCGCTCGCTTATCAACCATACTATTAAGGTAGGGTACTTCTACACCTATCTATTAATAGGAACGTCTATAAAGGTACCCATTCGAGATTAGAGTTATTAAAGTCTATTTAATAGTAATTCGTTCCTTCGACCTTTATAAATATACTGAAGATTTCTTAACTAAACTACTAGTTAATAAGCGAATTTCTAAAACTATAGTATCCTAATTAACTATTTAGAGTATTAAGTAGTAAGGTGTAATATCCGTAAGAGCTTCGCTATTAGATTCCCCGTTCTAGCTGACCGTTTTTAGGTGATTTGTATTAATGGGAAAGAAGAATCCTCTAAGTCTTATAATGACGGCTAAATCCTTATAGACCGCCAGCTGGCCTCTATTAATTAAAGATTCTATAATACTAGCGGAATTATAGAAACCGGTTGTAGAGACCTTTATAAGTTTCGATATACGCTTGTTCTCCTATAGAGGAAATACGCAGTATATAAGCACGCATATTATAATAAAAAACAATATAATATCTAAGCCTCCTAGGTATATCGAATACTCTATACCTAGTATAAGAAAGTCCTTAATAACCTAGCCGATACGGTAAGCAAGTACCAGTCCTTATAAAAGGATTTGGATAGCGTGTAGACAACTGTTCTTATCTAGTAATTAGTAGTCTAGGAGTACGAACAACGCCTTACTTACCAGGCTTTACTAGAGCCTAAGATAGGCGAAGCGGAAATAAAGACGGAGCAGCTTAAAACTAGGATTATAGAGCTAGAGAAGGAAAAGACTAATATGCAAAATGCGTTAACAAATGCTGCTAATTTTATCCTTAACTCCAAGTGAAAGCTTAATAAACTTGAGAGGAATAATCGCGCAACAGAGCCTTAAGAGATAGAATTATTACCTGTTAAAGAGCCTACAAATATTAGCAAGAGGAAGAGAGACGGCGAGGACGAAAATGAAGAGGTATCGAAGTAATATAGCATACCTTCTAAGAAGACCCGTAAGAGAAAATATGTTAGATAGATAGTATATAGACTTTTGTTTTTTATATAATAGTATTTTACTTTCCTATCTACTTTACTTTTATATTTTATAAAATCGTAGTTATATATTATCTCTAAAAGCAACGTTATACTTTAATCTAAATCTAGAAGACTCTATTTAGGATCTCTATCTGTTCTAACTTTAGGTATAGGCTCTAAAACGGCCCTAAGCACAATCGAACCTAACACACAATATATAAGTATAGCTACAATTACTAGAAGTATAAGTAGCTAGGATATTAGTAATATGTTTAGATATAAGCGAACTAAAATCCTTCTAATAGCCCCTCCTCGCGGGCCTCCCTTAGGCAATACTATTAAAGTGGAAGCTGCCCGTAAAGATAGACTATTTATACCGACGGAACATACTAATAAAAATTTGGAAGGGTCGAAGAAGATACCTATACTAAATCTTTCGCAGCTAATCGAGTAGAAGATATAGGAGAATAACTAGTTAAGATATAAGCTTAATTATAAACGGGATAGGTATTATATAAGCTATCGCGCGAGGATATATATTATAGTAGAAGTAAGTCGAGTTGTTAAATCCCTTTAGCAGGCACTTATAAACTTCTAAGAGCTATATAAGGAGATTAAAGAGGAATAGGAGTTAAACAAGTAATAATTAGAAGTTAACTTAAGTTAGCTTAATAATAAATCTCCCAAATTTAGGGCTGAAGTTAGAACTTATTTTTAATCACAGCGCCTTTCGTTACTAGACTAGTATTACCTAGTATTACGCTACCTCGCAATATTAGCACCAAAGTAAATTATAATAGGGATAATACTACTATTCTTTAAATGGTAAGTTAGATATAGTACTTTCATAAACAAAAATAACTATATAATCCCCTATCGCTGTATAATACTACCTTCCTTTATATAGGAGTTGCGACGGAATAATAAATATTATATAGTTATCGGCTATAGAATATATTATTAATAGGTATAACTACTCCGTCTCTACTTATTATCGTTTCCGTGGTACTATTGAATTGCTTTATTACTCCGCTGGATAAAGTAACTACACAGCGAGTAAATTTAAGTGGGAAGAACTGTACAAGTTGTAGGGCAGCCTTAGTCCCTATAAAGCCGTCTTAATCGGCTATCTCTAAGACGATTAAAGAGCTAGCAGCAGCAGGCATATTACCTAAATTACCTCCCAGGATGGGCCCTAACAATTATTAGCTTAAAAAGTACAATATATAATAGACTTACCTAGTAACAGCTAGGCTAGCTTTTTACTTTCCGCATTAAAGCAATCGGTAAAAAGCGGTAGGAAAAACTCGATAATAGAACTATTAGGCTCTTAGCCGGCGTTAATTATAATAGTTAGCAGTCTATCTGTAGTACAATTATACTTGTTAACTACTATCTAACCGAGAACAATTTAAGTAATAGCTAGAATAAGTAAGGTATTAAGCTGTATAATAGATAACTATATCTCTAAGGACGCGGTTCTAGAAGGGATATAAAATAATTAGAGCTATAGTATACCGACGGCTTTTATAAATAAAGTATAACTGAAAACCTAGTATTTAGTAGGTACTAGTTCTAGTACCCCTCTCCGGTAGCGTTTAAATTTAATATTAGTAGCTATACCGCTTACCTAATTCTCCTTAACAGCAATTAGAAACCGTATAAAGGGCGTAATCTATACCAAAATTATAGAAAAATATAGGGCGATTGTAGAAGGATTAGAATCCCCGTTAACACGTAACAGGGGCTAGAAGCGGTCTACCCCAAGATATCTCTCCTTTTTTAGAAACAGAATCGCGATTTAATATACGATAGCATTCTACAGACTTAATAGAATCTATTCTATACCCCGCATGCCTGTAGCTATAGTAGAGTAGTCGACTAGAGACCGAAATAAACAGCTAAAGAAACGATTGCACGGATTAGAGAACAAGGTTTTCTAATATAGAGAGCTAAACGTTGATATCGTATTAATTGTAGGTTTTCGAGAGAAAGAGGGCGGCTATTCCTATACAACTTCGGAGGAATTCTTATAGAGGATCTTACAGGTCGTAAGTATTCCTAGCTAATTGCCCACACTTTCTAATACCAGCGAACAGCAATTACATCCTAAGTCTATAAACCGACTGCCCGAAGATATAAAGAGGATAGATATATAATCTAGTTTAAAGACTACGCGCGTGATAAAGAAGAGGAGAGCTAAGAGGGCTAGGAGAGTTAATATATCGGAGCAATTGTCATCAAATATAATATTAGGCGAAACCGCGGCAAAGAACGCTATAAATAGGAAAGTATCTTTCTTTCCGGAACCGCCTACCCTTAATTTACCTGTACTTATAAGGGGTAAATTAAGTTGTCTTAAAAATAGTCCAAAAAGTTAGTAATTCAAGATAATATTATTTTACGTGCTATACCCTAGGGCTTTCTAAGGTAATATATAGGTTCTGTAAGCTAATAGAAGCTATATAACTATAGGATTAGTTACATCTTATATATATATTATAGATTACCCTCCTGCGCCAATATATAATAAACACTATTTACTCTTCTATATATAAACTCCCCGTATACTACTAACGTTAATACTTACGGGTTCTAAATATAGATAACCCTTAGGCAGGAGTAAAGATTCTTTGCTAGATTATAATAAATTACTAGGTACTTATATTTTAATACTCCCTTTAATATTAATAATAGTCCGCTTATAGGGCGAAAGATTTACTACTCTTACTCGGCCTCTATTTAATTATACTACTCTAAGGTATACTATTTACTTTTTACCTTTGGTGATTATCCCTGCTTTAGAGACTCTAATACCTAGTAGTAGAGGAAACGAATTCTAATTTTAGAACGGAACAATTTTGGGCTATACTAATAGTATGTCCAGAAATAGTCCCTCTAGTATTTCCGTTCCCGGGAACGTTAAAGAAATATAAATAGAAGAGATCGAGTGCTACAGCTTCTAAAACTAGGATTTATTACTCTGAAGAAACTAGTATAAAGTTATTAGTCTAGTCGTCTATATTTTACTTCGCTTACTCAGCAACTACTATAGCTGGTTATTCGTGGGTAAGTAATATAATTACTTTTTATATGGTAACATAACTAACGGTTCTTCCCTTAAGGTTAAGAATATATAAGTAATAGGTGCGGACGGTCAGCCTATTAAAGATCTTAGATTTATTCGTAATTATAGTAAGATATTCTGCTATTCTTCAACCCTATACTACTAATAGATCTACCAGCTGCTTATATTGTAAATTAAGACCCTAATAAAGAAAATACGTATATACTACTCAGCAACTCCCTAGAATAGATCTTCTACGGTCCCTTTTAAGGTTTACAGTTCTAAGCTAACGGATTTCCTAGACTAAAAGCTAGCCCTGGGTCTTAGGTTATTATACGCTACTTAGAGAACGGGCACGTATCTACTCCTATATCAACTAATAGTATTATAGGTAATATATACTGGTTTAGTGTTAAAGGTAAGAGTACTACCGGCGTAGATAACACGATATTTAGGGAGGTGCAGAGCTGGAAAGCGGCCGGTAGTAGAAGTAGACGTAAGATACCTTATAGAGGTTATTATATTATTTACTAAGCATCTCCGCAGTACTAGATATTACGCTGTTTAACAATAGCAACTATAGCTGTAGAGATCCTATATTACCCTATAATAGTAACTTTAAAATCCTAAATAACGCGGGAATAGAAAGTATTTATATAATCTACTAGCTATAGAATTATTCAGGTAAGCTTAAGAGTAATACCGGCTATATTAAGGTATGTTAACTTTATATCAACCCGGTATTCTAGCTAAATATCGCTAGTTTTATATATCTTATATAGATGTCGATGTTGTTGCATAAAAAGGGCTCTATTCCTTTCTAGTTATAATTAAATTTTAAGGTGTTTTACTAATACTTGACTAAAAGTAGTTTTTTACTGGTGGTCTGAATAATAATATAAAATACCAAGTTAAATATTATATACTGTAATCCGACTTATATTAGTACTTTATATAGCTGTAGAAACTATTTATTATATTTCGATTCTAAAATCCTATATCTAGATTAAGCCTATCCCTATATATAAGTCTAGTGCTAAGGAGCTAATAGTAAGAAAGATATCATGTGCCGAATAATAATTTAAGTATACTACAACTATAATTATTAGACGATGTTTGTAAACTAATTTTACTATAATATTATAAAAACTATAGTACCGCCCGTAAGTCTAGCGGTTTAGATAGAAAATAACTAACGGTTGCGGCTGTCTTATAGAAGTAATGGAACTGCGTTAACAGTAATCAGTATATTACTATAGGGTAGAGTAGAATTGAGTAAAGCTTATAGTATTTTTCCTAGTAAATATAAGAACTAATTACGTACTGTAGGCTTTATAAACCTATTTATAGGAGGTAGAGATTCTTCTCTTATTAGGGATAACCGCCCTATACTATACCTCTATAGATACGGAATGAATAAGATATTACCAGGCAGCTCGGCCCGCCCATTTAACGGGCTCTCCTCAGCTACTTCTACTACGTAAGTTATAGTAAAATAAGCTTCTGGGTTCTAACAAGTATAATAGTAGTTGTAGATCTTAATAATAACCTTTTTAAAATTTACCATTTTCTTGTTCTACTTTATATATTTTAAGCAAATAAACGGCTCTAGATTTGTACTTTTACGGTAATAACGCGATCTAAACCTGCTACATAGAGCGTATTTGTTTATTTTACCTTAACAGCTGAATAAGTATTATAGAGTCGATATAATTCTCCTTAAGTCGAGCTTTATCAGGCGGTATAATCTAGAAGGTGTTATTCAGATCAGCTATGGTAACTATAAATTACTTACTATTAAGATATAAGATAGAGAACTAGCGGCGATTTATTCGAACTACTAGTTTATAACCCGTATAGTAGGAGAGAGGTGGACGTTGTTTTAACGTTAGACAAGGGAAAATATACTAATCAGACAGATAGAGCTCTGAATTAGCCCCTAGCGGGGATCTCTATTATAGTCCGCGTTCTACCTGGGATAGTTATAATAAGCGCTACTACTTCTAATTTAAGAAAACCCTATTTTAGCCCTTAATAAAGTCTATATTTAACTACTATGGAAGTCTTATATAAAGCTAGATAACTTTACCAACTAACTATTAGTTCTATCAATTATAAAGTATTATGACTATACTTACTAGCTTAGCATTTCCACATAAGGAGGCGAAGCCGCTCTTTTAGAATCAGACAGACTTCAGACGCTTATTAAATATATATCTTATCCTAATATATAGCAGCTAAGTCTAATTCTACTAATTAGTAATATAGAAAAGTTAATTACTCTTTAAGTGTTATTTAGATTAAAGAGGGCTTGGAGATTTATAATTAAGCGAAACCTAGGTGAAGTACACCTTTATCTTAATCCCTCTAGCGTCTTTAATAGCCGTCTGATACTCCTTACGGATAGCGATATACCTAATTACATCTTAGGGGGAAAAAATGTAAAGACTAATAAGTGCTATAAAATTATAAGGCGATCTCTTTAACAATTTAAAAATACCGCGGCGGTTAATATATATATTTATCTACTATTCCCCTTTACAGATATCTTCTACTTCTTTTCTACAGATATCAGCGGATTTAGATAAATCGCGCGTTATTTAGCTATATAGCTAGAGAGAGGCTACTTATCGACCCTTCTAAAAAGTATGCTCCCGAGTGTAGTTATAGTCACCGATAAGATTATTCCGAGAGCGGAAATCGAGGAGGAGGCTAGAAAGGCCTTTCTATAGATGCTGAGGGAGGAAACGATAAAAGATCTGTCTAAACAGATCTCGGCGATTAATATAGTCGCCCTTTTCCCAAACAGCGCGATGTCTATTAATACCCGGTATCAGCGTGTAAAAGAGCGCCTTATAGAGAGATCCGATTAAGTATAAAGGAGTAGAGAAGGTACGTGAACGCTATTTTCCGCGACCCATTTCGCCGCTTTCTTTAAATACGCAAGTAGGGATTTTTCGGAATCTCTTTACAGACTATTCGATTTCCTTAGAGTATTAAAGGTTTATAACCCGGTAGCACTAGACTTAGATAAGTACCTCTTAAACTTCCTAAGATATATTACATCGTCTAATTAGCTGACGGAATTCGCAGCTCTAATAATCGCTTTAGCTCTCTTCCTAGACAGTTACCCTCCTAAAGCGTATAGTAAGTACCGCTCCTACTATAAATCCAGTTATTCTAACTCCTGCGCAGTCTTTAAACCTAAAGCGGTCTTTAATATACTTTATAAGAACGTTTTCTATAAGATAAGTACAGCCCGGGCTATAGCCTTTAAGTAGTCTAACGATATCATCCTACGAAGCAGCTTTATTAACATGGTCGAAAATAACCTTATTTACTACTTCCAGCAATATATTTCCGACAAGGTAAAGTCTGCGGCCGAAATTTATAGAAGCAACCTTACACGCTTCTAAGATAGATAGTACTACATCTAGAGTAGTAACACGTGTTTATACTGTCTGCGTAAGAAGCTACAGTATTATCTACTATACAGGTACTCTATTTGCGAAAATTATATTATAGTCTTTGGAAATTGCTGCGAAGATAACCCCTAGATCTTTAAAGTTCGCTATTACTTCCTCTATAAATAGGAAATACCGAATAACATAACTATAAGAATACTCCCTCTAACTGCAGGAGTAGGAGTTTTATATATTAATAGAGGAGGCACGTGTAGTATTATACCCTTAATAGTAATAAAGCTAATTTAAGATCGCCTTAGTCTAATTCCGCTTTAAAGGTATATCACGATGAGTTTTGGGGTTAGTATAGGTAAGTTTCCTAACATAGACTTTAGACGAAACTAATACTTATATTATAAAGGTGTGATTATCGCTATTAATTACTTTATTCTAGAACGACCTCTAGAGGAGTTAATTAAAATATTCTTAGAAATGGCGGGACGCGTCTTTAAACAACGGGTTTCTCCCCATATCCTACTAATTTCCTGCGTAGTTGAGATCGTGCTATTATATTTTACTAACGGCCTATACCCAGCTAGAAATGTGGATACTATACTAAAAGACTGGGTTATAAATAAGAGTATTCTAGACTACTTACATGCGACGTTAACAGGAATAAAACTTAGCTTGCTAGTAGTAACAGTTAATAATCATCCGTCGTATTGTTTTTTTACTAACTATAATAGGGTCGGTAAGCGCGATAGTGATTAAGGTAAGTCCTAAAAAGGCAATTACAGTATCTCCTCTAACAATCCTCTAGAGTACGCTATTATAAAGCTAAAGGATAGGTTTAGAAACGTTCTACTCTAGGAAATGTAAGATTAGCTGAATTTACTACCTGGCTAATAACTAACCAAGTATTAGTATATATTCCGCATCTGCTGCGCTTAAGTAAGTCTTAACTTCCCTATTTCGTCTTATACAACTGACTATACCTCGTAGTTTCTTTCCGCCAAAACATATTAATAAAGTTGGCACATTCTAAGACGCAGGACCTCTCAAAAATAACCTATTACTCTAGGCACTCTTAGAGGTATCAGCAATATTTCCGCTCCTTAAAGAGCCTAACTTTGTTATATCCTTAGGTACTAGTAAACCGGGATAAAAGAATTACGAAGTATCTACAGAAGACTGCCGTAATATTCGGAAGAATAGAATGTTCGCACAAATCTATAATCTGATTCTAGAGAAAATACGCGACAAGATAGTAAGATAAGCCTATAAAACTATAGGGCTCGCAGCGCAAATTCTCTCTAAGATTTATCATTTTAGTATTAACTTTGAAACTACTAAACCGAGACTAGATAATGCGAGAAGTATACCCAAGCTAATATCGAAAGTAGAAATAGACCAACTATTATCTACAAGTATTAATAAAGTAGTATACTATTTAATTACCTCCCTATTCTACTTTAAATTAGACTTAGTTCTAGAGAGGTATAACAGAAAATATATAATTACCGGGTATATTCTATACTTAATAAGGTGTAATAATCCGGCATTTGAGGGCTTATTTAGCAAATTATTAAGAGGCTCTATTAGGTTTTAGATGAACGATTAGCTAATGCCTGAGTTAATTAATGATCCCTCCTATTTTAGGAAAGACCAAAACTTCCGGATACGAGTCCGTATAGAAACGTTCGACAGGTTTATAATATCCCTAAAATAAGGCGACACGAAAGCTTATAATATTAGCAGATCGCCTTTCTCTATAAAAGGGCTGGTAACTGCGTAAGGATTAGATGCTCCTTTTAGTAGGGCAGACTACGGTAAGCGGAAGAGGTCTTAGTCATCTGAGAGTCAGCTGCTACTAAGAAAGCGGCAGCGGATTTAAGTAATAAGGAACGGAGCATCTGTAAATAATAACGAATCTATATAATATTAACCCTAAAAATGTGCACCTCGTCCTGTAACGTCTAATTATAAATTCTTATAGAGTGGTCTTTTTATAGGCTAACTAACGTCTAGTTAAAACAAATAATAATTTAGTAAAAAGTCGGTATAAACTAAGCGAATTAAGTCTGCTAAATAAATAAGAGAATAGACATAGCCAGATATAACATAATAAGTAGTAAGCCGGAAAATCGGTCTACTTAAATATTAGGCTAGTATACTAATATTTAGAGTTGCTATAGTACTTACAAATTGTTCTAGTAGGTAAAAAGGTTAATAACGCTAGTATTGTGACGGCTAGATAGCTGGCCGGGAAATAGTTAAGAACGAACGACAGGCTCTTTACTCCAGGTATTGCTAAGAATAGGACGACTATTAGGAGTATAAGAGCAGCGATTTGTATACTAGACTTAAGGGCGATACTAATTGTAAAGTCTACTTTTCCTTTATAAGCTATAACTACAGCCGTCTAGTGCTCTACAAAATTGCCAATAATAGGGATAATAATTAGTCCTAGGAACATTTTCGGCGCCTGGAAGTTTATATTTCCTATAATAAAGTCTATATAAAGGGCAACTAGCGTTATAGTAATTACTATAGTAATTGCTGCGCCGGTTACTGTAAGTTCTAAACTATCAGTCTCCGCCGTCTCGCTGTATCCTATCTATGCCTTAGTATCGGCTGTATAGTAAGAAGGCGTTTTAGTTGAGGTGGACATATTTGTAAATAAATGGCTGTAGTAGAAGTAGAAATAGTAGATGTAGGTGCAGATTAGTAAAGCTGATAAAGCGTACGAAATTCTCGCGGCTAATATATCGCCAACTTATAGAAGTTAGTATATAATGTTAAGTATTATAGGAAATGACTAACTACTAGAGAACTTGCAAGTTATTGTAGCAAGCAGTGTTACAGAAGTATAGAGGTAAAGCAAACTTAGTAAGGCTTAAGTTGTAGTTCTATTAAACTGCTGTTCTATATGCCGAATGTACTCTATATATAATGCTATACCTAAAACTAAAAGAGCGTTTAAGAGAATGCTTCTAATTAGAGTCGTCTCTATAATAAGGGCCTCGCCTCAACGAGTAGTAATAACGGAGATAATTAGCTCGGGTGCATTTCTATAAGCTGATCAGAATTGAATTAGGTTGTTACTTAAGGAGACTGCTCACCTGAATATTGCTATAAGGAAACCTCCAAATCGTTCGCCTATATAAAAGGAGAGCTGCTTAGTAGCGAAGTACAGGATTCTAGTAAGCGGTAGTAATATAGTACAGTTGACGCTAAAAGTCGCGATTTTATTTATATAGAGGTAATTGAGGACGAAGCTAACTAGTATAGATATAAGAAGGAGATTAAGCTACGAAGAGCAAATTACGGTCCTTATCTATCTCGTAAAGGTTATAGATAGTAAATAGGTATGACCGGTTATTAAACATCGTCAGCAAAGTGTACGAGAAAGTTGAGGTAGATACTCTCACCTATAATGTATAAAAGTATCGTTTAACGAAGGTTCTCTAACTTATAGATAGTATTTGGAGGATAGAGAAATTACTCTTTATATTCTTTATAGCACCGGAGATTGCCCAGCTATATTACTATACCAACCGGATCCCGGCGGTAGGAAGGGATCAGGAGTAGATGTTAGAAATACAGCCCCTTAAAGATCGTAACAGGGGAGGTATAATAATACTACTTTCCATCTTGTAGGTTAGATTCAGGGCTTCCAGCCAATATATCCAAATCTATTAAGGGTATCTCTAGAGCTGTTCGCGAGGCAGAAACGGACATTAGATTATTAAATCTTCGATTATAGGCGTTGGGTAGGTTGAGGCTATATATATTAGCTGATTATACAGTCCTGCACATCGGCGCTCAGGTAGAGAAGTAGAATACGTCTACAACTGGCTCGTGGTCTATAACTCCATTCTCTTATTCCCGCGACTAACCGCTTCTTTTCTAGGTCCCTATTCGTCTGGGACGTTTAGCTGACCACTTCTCGTCGTCCGACCTATCTCTTCTGCTGGCCAGCTCGTTCTACTGCAACTTTCGTGGCCTAGTAAAATACAGAAGAACACCTATCTGTACCTCCAAACTAAGTGATATTAAAAAAGTGATATTTAATACCAGCCGACGTTCGAGTCAGTTGAATAGAATAGCAGCTAGTTAACGGTTACTATCTAAAGTAGCTGAGAGGCATAGCAACTCTACTATACTCAACTTCCACTTTTATCCCATAATAACCGGTCCTATAGGACTTTATTACGAGTCTGTTAGAGGCTGAGAGCTAGGCGGTGTCTTAAAGCTGCTGAGAGTAAACTCAACCGTAAGCCCTGGAAGTAAACTAGTTAGCAGGATATCTGGACTAGTACCTAGACACTTTTTAGGCTAACTATTAATTGAACCTAGCTTCTAGACTTACTCCGCTAGCGTACCAGCTGTCCCCTAAATCACTACAGCTTTATAAGCTAATAGTACGTACTATTATCTTAGATCTAGAACTTCTAGTAATATTGCTGCGCTTTTTAGTAGAAGGCAGGCGCGAGTACTTTACTATAGCTATTAGTATACTAAGAAAGGAATCGTTTTAGACGCGTAATCTACTCTTCTAACCTTATTAGTATATATTAAATACAAGGCTTATCTAGATATCCTTTCTACCTACCTTATAAGATAGAGTTAATTAGATAGTGTCCTATTCCTAGAATTAGCTGGAATAAGCATGTTACCAGGCTATTAGCACAAATTCGATAATACTAATTAGAGGTAAATACTTCTAGCTTCGAAGGCGCAGCAATATTATATAGTTCTCGATCCTTCCTATAGTATCTAAATTAGTACCTAGAAGATCTTTAGGCCTTTATTCGATATAATAAGAAGTAGTTTAGATTGGCCGCTATAAGTAGGATTAAGTTAAGATTTACGAGTGCGAGAGCAGGCAGATAGAGTAAAGCTGCTATTTAGGTTGGGAGGTAGCAGAATTTTTTATATTAAAACCTAATAAGAGGAGGAGAAGTTATCTACTATATTAGAGTGTAAAATATAGAAGAGACGTAATTACTATATATATAAGCCTTCTCAGTTTAGATAATTAATTCTCTTCTTTTTACTAAATAACGCTATATAGCTAGGAATGAAAAAAAGGGCGCGTTCGGACGAATTACCGTTAATATTTAGCTTAGCTGTATCGCTAATATACAGTAATCCTTTATCTAGTTGTATTAGCCGGAACCCTTATCCTAGGCTAAGAGTGCTAAACTTTTACGGGGAAGGGGCGGAACCCCCTAGTTCTACTAATGTAGCCTATCCACATCAGGTTGCCTTTAATAGGCGACCGACCAACTACTCGACTACTAAAATATAAAGTATACGGCTTGCTACTTCTTACTATAATTACCTCGCCTCCAACCTAATAAGTATTTTCTACTATTTCATTACATTTTAAGATAGTTACAATCTTATTTCCAGGCCTGTAGTAACTTCTCTATAGGCGGACCCTTTACCTTTAACTAAAGGCTTCGCGACAGCTCGAGAAAGGATAGTATATATAAGGGCTGACTTTATGTTTATAGTTAGCTTATTTAAGCATTTTACTACCTACCGCAGCTATTCTCTGCGAAGTTCTCTAATTCCTATAATAGATAATTCGATAGAATATATAAATCATTCTTTAACGCAGCGCGATAAAGCTACTTAGACTAATATATCTTCGTACTGTAATTATTCGTCTTTATACTACAAGTACATACCCTTAGACTATAGGTATACTTTCTTAGACTATAATTATTTTTCGGATCAAGATGAAAAGTTCTACTACTTATAGAAGGAATATAACTAATATATTAAATGTGGCGGTCGTTAAACTCGTCGCTGGAAAGTGCGGCTTTAGAAGCTACTTATAGCGGCTGTATACAACACGTAACTGCACTAATTATTCTAGTTAATAAGCTTAATAGCTAACATTAATATAGAAAGTTATTTAGTATTACCGCTGTATTGTGCGGTTTACTAATAGGAAAAAAGGGCCTATTAACCGTCTCGGTCGCAATAGCAGCCAGATCTATATCTATATTAACCCTAGTAGCAGAAATTAGTAAGGACTAGCTAGAATACTCTCTATCTTCTAAACACGTTCCACACTCTCCTTAGCATAGTTATAGACTTCTGTAACCCTTTTCTACAAGACCTACCCAGCCCCTTACTATATCTTTACATCCTACTAATCCGTCTATTCATAATCCGCAGCCGCCGTATTAAATTAGTTAGATACTTACAACTCCCCTACTAAATCTAGAAGAAAGCTAGCCAGCTAAGCAAGTTAACGCAAAAGACGTTAGATACCCTAATCTTCTCCTACAGCCGAGCTCACGGCCGATCTCCTATAAAGAGCTCGCCGCAGAAGTAAAGAGCATTTATACTAGTCTTACTATAGTTAAGAACAAATATATCTACGTCGACCGAGCCTAAGCTGCTATAGTCTAGAACGAGTTATATCAGCCCTCTAAGCTTAGATATAAGTACTAGTAGGCTCTAATAGTACTCTATCAGACGCTACTTTATAAGTACAATAATTTCTTCCTTACTTTATAACATCCTTCAGTAAGTCCCGCATTACATCGGCTAGCAGTAAAGTATACTATACCAGCCCGTATATAGAAGTATAGGATCTACTCCTTTCTGGAATTGCTGCGACAGCGACTACTAGAGAGTTTAGAGTATATAGTCCCCTTTCTATATCTAGCCTATAATATAATAGCGCTCTTCTACGAGATAGTTCCTACTTTTCGGGATACTTAAATAGAATACCTTAGTAATCTTACTCGATATCGTATAGCTATTAAAGACGAGGACCTCTATAATTATAATATCTAGGCCTATACTTTACACTTCTAGTATAGTAAAGCAGCTGATAGAAATCCTTCTGTTAGTCGTCTGTACTATTATTTAGCTATTCTTACCCGGCCTAATACTATCTAACAGCTATACTACTATTACAGATCTTTAACTTATATATAATAATTTATAAGCGCTTGTAAATCGATTTTAATACTCTTAGACCTATTTCTTAGTCGAATACGTGTATCTTACTTATAAACGTTACTAATTAATGTAAGATTTATTAAGGCCTATAGTATCCTGTTCCTAGGCGAGTCTCTAGACACATTTCCTAAGCTTTACTCCGACTACTTTAGCTAGCTAGATACTTAAATTGGCCGGATTACTAAAAAGTAGAAAGACTAAAGCGTATACATTACAGTTATAAATATTACAAGCCTTTTTAATTACGGCTCTAAAATCTCGATACTCCGATAGATATACGACTACAAGGCTAAACTAAATGCTAGGAGCTTCTGTCCACGATAGATCGAATTCTCGGATGATATAAACAGCAACCTAATAGGTGCTTTAGCTCTAGCTTAGCTAAGCACGCCTCCGCCGAAGCGGACATCTAAAGATAATATCTTTCCTCCTTAGAATCTTAATTTCGTTTCACAACCTACCTTTATATATACCTATCGCCTCGCTTTTACAACTTTCTATCTGGTTCTTTAGTATATTAGAGATAAGAACGTTCTTCCTTATATTTATATCATACTTGTTTTCCTGCTAAACCTTACGGCTATACTATATAACTGTGTATTCGTCTTGGACGATATACTATAGGAGTATCTAGCGCTCTTCTTAACTAAGTTAGCAAAATTAGAGAAGTTAAAGTCGCTCGTTTAGAGTGCTTCTTTTCTATACTAAGGCTAGAGTGCGCGGCTATTACCAGAAGACTATATAGTTTAAAGACAAGTTTAGAGTTAGTAGTACTATCCGGAAGGTTGGTTTAATACTTTAGAAGATAAGGAGGAGAGGTTACGGGAACTCGCATCGACTATAAAGTTAAGAATAGAGAGGATACTCTGGTTGGGAGTTTGACTAGCCTCAGCTTTAGTAAGCCGATTCCGGTTGTACTCTCGCTCTTTGCTTACCTCTATTATAGTACAACGGCTAGATTTAGTACAACTATAAGGCCCAGCGCTGGTCTACTATACCGGTACTATTATCTAAATCCAGCCGTAGTAGCACAAAGGTTATAGCTAGTATAATACTAGCGAGACTTTTCGAACGCGTAAAGGAGCGAAGATATAGCTAGAACATATAGCTAAATTATAGTCCCTATATGTAAATCGTAGAAGTACCTAGTATCTATAAAGCCGTAACCGCGCAAGAGTTAAATAGCTGTTTAGACTATCGCAAACGGAAAATATTAGACGGATCTTCTAATAGTAACTTGTGTAATATTCTATACAGGAGATAGGCTTAGAGGAATAAAAGAAAAGAGATAGCCATTTACTACTAACAGTTTAATGGACCTTTTCAACAGTAAGAATTATGATAAACGTAGAAGTACCTAAGAAAATCTTAGTAGTCTATCTCCTCTTCCTTCTTCATTTCCCCCAGGATATAATTTAATATCGGCAATAGCTCGTCCTAGCATATAGTAGACAGGGGAAAGTAGTATTCTCTATAATGTCCACACATATAATATAAAAGAAGTACATCGCTATTATACGATTCGTAAGAGCAGCACTCTAAGAGATAGTATTTCCGGTGTAGAAAACTTTCGCGGTTCTAGAATTTAAGTATTATCTAACAGGCGTAAGTTACTATAGGTCTAGTAGAGACGAGTGCTTATCCTTCGTATTTTAAACTGTCTATCCTACAGACTCAGACCAGCTATACTTTTAGTTGTATAGAATCTGAGTAGTATATAAGGCTATTACCCTAAGA
Source organism: Lojkania enalia (assembly GCA_010094045.1). NCBI lineage: Eukaryota > Fungi > Ascomycota > Dothideomycetes > Pleosporales > Lojkania > Lojkania enalia. Next base: position 228,398 of record ML986630.1, read on the forward strand.
TCTAAACGAAGCAGTCTCCTTATTTATTACAGTATATATCTTACAGCTTACTTATATAATCTAGTTTCTCTATCCTTTAAAGCTTCTGTAATCCTTTCTCTACACTTATTAATAGCTTCTTATATAATGGGAATCCGTAGCTCTATTTTCTTATACTAATGTGTAAAGGCGGTGTAGTAACTTCTTTTACGCTCTCCTCTATCCGTATAATTAATAAACAGATTAAAGTAAGAACCTAATAGGGTATAATTATAATCGCGAAAGCTAAAGCCTCTTATATAGATATATAGTCTACTTATAGCTATACTATACCAGTTATACAGGATAGTACATATATTAATACGATACAGTAATAGATTTTAGTAACCTATATAGCATACTAATAGGTGAGTCGCTAATTACTTTATTATTTTACAAATTCACCTAACGTCCCGTATAGTTTCCGGTTCTCCGCTTATTAGTTAATAGTTGTCTATTAAAGATTCTACTTACTATCTTATTATTAATCATTCCTTTTACTCTTATATTAATTAAAGTATATCCGAACTCGTTTAAGTAAAGACTTATAAAGTAGTTAGCACGCAGCTCCGACAGCCGTAATCTAGATCTTACTTACTATCTTTATATAAAGAAGAGAGTCTACTATCGCGGAGTACTACTACCTTTTACAATTTATGTTCGCTATTATAAAAAGGCAATCTAAAGGACTCTTCTACATCTATTACCGCCTTAGCAAATTATATAGTACGGTCCGCCTCTCTAATCTTACAGATTTTACCGTCCTCGTACAATTTTTTCTGGGGCTCCTAAGGGCCTTTTATAGCTAAAGGTGGTAGAGTGATAAGAATAACGTCTATACCTCGCTTAATAAGATATTTAATAATAGAGGTTAAGTTATTAATAAATTCTTCTATATAAATCCCCTCTTAATATTTATTGGAGATACGACAATCATTTAATCTAAGCTATAATACCTTAATCAGTATTAGCGAGGGTAAGTAAATTTAGCTTAAAATATACTATAATTTTCACTTCAACCGTAAGATTATTAGAAAACATATAAGGAAGGAGGTTAAAGAAATAGTAAGAATTGAAGCCGCTGCTGTTATTAGCAATAAGTAAGAGACTATAATATAATATAAAATACGTACGAGAATCCACGAGATACAACATCTAGTATACCTATAAGGTCTAAGTAAGATTAGTATCTAAATAGTATGAAAATAAGGAGAAATTATATACCTCTCTATAAGAAGGGTATAAGGCCTTAAAAGATATGCTTAGAATATTCTATGTAGGAATCGCTACTAAGCGATATCTATAGAAGTGCTATTCTTACAAATTAAATCTTATACTATAGGGTCGGATATTTAGCCTCTCTTTTTAAGATAAGCCTGATCTTCTCTTAATTATATATAGAGCCCTAAGCTTGCTAAAAGATAAACCGCCCTCTTAAGTCCTATAGATGGAAATTCCCGGATTTAACAGCACGCAGAGCCTGACCTTAAATACTCCTATCTATTAATACTACTACTAGTATTACTATAAAGTTCTATAGTATAATTAGAATATTTATTAAGTAAGTAATTATATTAGCCCTATCTAATAAAGTACAGCGAATGGGACTCGAATCGCGTCGTCTCCAATCCCTAAAAGCTAGAAGAACCCTTTCTTATCTCTGCGTCCCAGCTGTTCCAGCTCCTCAACAGCTCAAATATAGCTTTAAGGCTAATTCACCTTTAGATAGTAAAAGTACAGTTGCCGTACTATATAATTGGTTTATTTAACTCGCTTAAGGAGACGTTTTTATACGACTATTATTTCGAAAACCTTAATAAAAAGTATAGAATTAAAGCTATCTATAACGTTAAATTTCTCTATAAATTCGTCTAGAACGCCTTTAGATACCTAGACTTCGTATATATTAGCTTTACTATATTAGATGTTAACGCGAATAGAGTTTAAAATAGTATTTTAGTTAAATCTACAGTCTTTCAGTACTAAGGAAAACTAAGATTAATCTATAGATTCGTAAATACCTAGTAGTTTAAATTCCGTAGGTACTATTAGTATATTTATTACTTCAGCTGTAAAGACTCTATAAAGAAAATAATTTATAATCTAGCAGTAATCCTCTAGAAAGGTACCAGCTATATAATATATGTAGACGCTAAAAACTTTAGGCTATATCTTAAGGGTATACTAATCTAGAAAGCTTTTACACTTTAGTTCCTTTATAAGCTTTTCCCTATATTTGTTAATTAAGTTCTATTTAGGGGATGTTGGATTGTAGAGATTCTCTACCTCAGCAGATTCTCCAAGTACAGTAAGGTTAATAGTATCTAGAGTAACAACTTCATATATAGTAGGGCTAATACGTTAACAGTATCGAAAGTTTTCTTAGTATTATATTTAAAGCGCCTTAAAGTCCTTATACCGTATAAGTAGGAGAATATACGAGTCTATCGAGATCTAAATAGAAACTTTAATATTAAGTATAGTAACGAAAGACTAAACTTACCTGGTCTATTATAAATTAATATTAGCATCTTATTATTCTAGTTAGGCAGGGCCTGGCTTCTATAAATATATCTGGGTCGGACGATAGAAGCAATTATAATAAAGTAGCTTATCACGTTTTATAGGAATAGGAATTTTAATTCTCCCTTAAATTTTTATTTATATAAAACTTATTTAACTATTAAGAAGTAGAGCGCATATTATAAATATAAATAGGTACGCCTGGAAAGGCAAGTAGTCTTTCGCCTGTAGCTAGTAGAAGAGAATAATATGGTTGTTAGATACTATATCGCCATTAATACGGTATTAATATAATATCTTAGAAAAGAAGTCTATAAGGTAAAGAAGCGCAGAGTCTAAATTATCTATTAACTCTTATACCCCTAGCATATTTTAGAACTCGCTCCATGTAAATAACACCATATATAGCTTTCCTTCCTTATTCTATCCTAAAGTAGTAACCTAGATGTTAGAAGAAAATACTTCAATTTTAAATATCTTAAACAAACTACTTAGGTTAGCAACAAAGTAATAAAATGCAAATTTATTCTACCTTTTAGTTGCTTAGAGAGGGTGCTTTTTAGGCCTATGTGTAAGCTACAACAGCTTTAGCTTTCTATTCTAATTTTCTGTATATAAAATACTGACCAGATATATTTAGAAGTCCGGGAGTTATTTAGAACTGTGCTTGCCAGTTGAGTAACAAGTAATTGTAGAGTTAATAAGAATCGTAGAGTAGCGCGATATTATAGTGTAATATAAGAGCTATATATAAGAGGCTTACTAACTATATACTAACTACATGCCGACTATATGCTAATAATATAAGCTATACTAAGCTTTACCAACTATATACTAACTGCATGCCGACTGCATGCAAGCTATGCTAAACCTTACCGATAATACTACGCCTAACCGACTATTTGCAAATAAAATTATGCGTTACTATAGATTACTAAGCTAGCTATTAGTTCTTACGAATAAGGTACAGGATATAAAGGAATAAAATAAGATTTTAAGATAAGACTGCTCTTATATACTATACTTCCGCATGTGTCTAAAATTTGCGACTGGTGAAATAAATCAGGTAGAAGGGGTAAATAGGATAAAGGTAACGTAAAAGCTTAACGTAACTTTAACCTTATAGACCGAGCTACTAAATATATACTATTTACTCTCTTCGAGCGCATACGTAATAACATCTATAATAGCTTCACCTATAATATTTATAGAAGTTAAATCTTAAAATAACGTATATACAAAATTATAATAAAGAAACTAAGGGTTTAGATAGGTATCAACGTAGATATACTATTACTATTACTATCAGCTTTCACACAATTCCAGTCTCTTACTAACATTAGACTACTCTAATAGAAGATTACGGAGACGCTATGAGGGTTAAGTTATCTAACTTAACCGGAATAGATTATCATATTTCTATAGCGCGGGGTTTCCATACTACATTAATATTAGAATACTAGATAGTAATAACGCGAATAGATAAAGCACTTCGAACTTAGCAGCAATATTATACTATCGATGATAATGCCTATAGAGAACTTCTCTCTATATTAGACTCGCTAAAGATACTAGAGTCTTATATAAGCAATAGTAATAGCCTCTTAGAGAATTTGCAGTTCGTCTCAGGAAGCTAGAATAACCCCCCAAACCTCTAGATCGATGTATCTAGTTTAAGTACCTCTACTCTTTCTTAGATCGATTGTAATCTTTAATTTAAGGCTCTTATAGAACCGAATTCAACTAGTAACTAGCCTAACGATAATTTTACACCTGTTAATTATGATTTCAATTTCCTCGACGGAGACGGTTAACTCTTCTAGAGTATAGAACCGACTTAACTCTTTAATAAAGATATACTATACTTCTACTCAAGTAATATCTCGACCGACCTAATACCTGCGCCTCAACAGCTAGTATAAATAGCCCCCCCTTTTTCCAAATCTGATTAGTAGAAGGAGCCGGCTTATATTCGCTGCTGGAAGTAGAAAAAAGCAGTATGAGTTCTATAGCTTTTTAACTTTCTAATACTAACTACTTTAGTATAAACCAACGAATAATAGCATCTGCGAGCCCTATACGAAAGCTGATATTCCGTTTTATGTTTGCATTCGTGTCCGGTATACTAATAAGCTAGTATTCGCCAAATGTATATAATCCTCCTTCCTCTCTTTACTCTTTAGCTAATCTGCAAAAGGGAAAAACTCGAACTACAAGTAAAAGCTGGCCTGGGAGAATCTTCAGTTTCTAGACTCCACGAACAACCGCGGTCTAATACCCGTTTTCCTTTAATATAACTAGTAGGGATCTATCCTTCGCGCATATTACTGTAAATTTATACCTATATCTTCTAATTAGACCTGTCTCTACTATAAAAAAGATTAAAGGTGGGAGTATATATAGTTAACTCCCTTTACCCTAAAGGGATATAATAATTTAGATATATACGTTAAACAATATATATACTTCTATCTTTAGTAAGTAGGAAATAGTAGATCCTAGATTAATTAGATCTTCGCTAAAGCTAAGAAGCATTTTAATATAAATATTACTTTCTCCAGCTTCGTATAATACGCTAATACTTTCTTAGAATCCTTTAATATAGAACACGTTAAAGGTATAGGCTGTATACTATCTCCTTATAAAGGGCTGGTAGATTAGTAAGCGTAAGAGTTTTAGAATACCTATAGTTATAGACAATTGCTTATTACTCTATAAGCAGCTTTTAGCTCCTTAACCGGTATAAAATTAGGTAGACCGGGATCTTAAACGATATATTGCCGACCGTAAGGTGTTAAATCTAAAAGACCTTTAAAACGCTATATATAGGACTGTATAGAAAAGTTAGATTATAATATTTACTACAGTTCTTATAATATTATTAATACGGGAGAAGGATATTTAGAGGCTGTTGTACTGGATATATTACCTAGAGCAAGTGAGTACATCTACCTCTTTAAAATTGGCTTCTACTGATAGTCTTTAGCGCTATTAGTAGCGACATCCTAAATCGATAGTAACTCTTATTCGTCGAAGCTTATATATAACTAACATCCTACTAGCTTATATTTATTTCTCTAGAAAGGTCCCTTAACAGTTCTACGAAATGGAAAGCGGCCTAAGGTTATATCAGCAGCTTTAATCGGCTAATACTCGGTATTAATAGATAGATGAAGAAAGTATAGATTTTTTACTATGTTCTTTAGCATTTAATTAATATAACAAGAAGTATATAAGACAAGTATTAACGTAAGATTTTGGTTGCTAAGAGGAAGATATCTTATAATTACTTTGTTGTCTGGAGAATCTTTTAAAGTATTAGGCGTAAAGAGCTATATACCTTATTAATTAAACCGCTATAGTTAACCTATAGTTGTTAATAATATACTATTAAGTTAAAGTGCTTACTTATATTATAAACAGGACTATACTCCCGCAAGTATTACAAGACTGGAGCGTTGTTATTATTAAAGGTTATAAGTCTCCGTACGATAGACTTAGGATTATTATCTATCCTATCTAATAACTTTAACCGATGTTCTAAGCGTTAATATAGTTTTATTTCGGAGCAGTCGAAGGAGAGTATAGAATAGCAATTACAGATCTAAAATAAAGACTTAATTAAGGTTAAACTAAAGAAAGAGTGATAGCTACCTTAAGCTTAAAGTCGGCCGCTTGCTAAATACTCCTTAGGAAGTTATCTAATAGAAATCTATACTTTCCAGCAGCTTGCGCTTTATTTATTTCCTAATTTAAGAGCTAAGTAGTAAGCTAGGCTGGGACTAGAACTGATTTCTGTATACTCTCTAAAATAAATCCTCGAAAGGTAGAATTTAGGCTTTTATCTTCCTCCTGTAATATATCGCCAACTAAAATATAATAGAAATCGAATTCTTTAGCTAGTAAGGCGCACTACATCCCCTTTCCAACGCCGGGACCTCCTAGAGAGATATTAGCTATATTAAAAATAAAGGATTAACAGGCTATACTAGAGACGAAGACTACAACAATATTAGACTGCCTTCTTTATTTCAGTTCGTTATATTTCTGCAAATAGGTGTCTAACAGAGGCTTAAGTTCTAGTAGAATAATTTTCTCCTTTAAGAGCATGAAATCACTTATATCTTTACCTATCCGTTCCTCATAAATCACAGCTTATTATATACACTCCAGCTTGTCTATCTACTTTACTAGAAGGGCGGCTCTGGTTTTCCCTTCCTCGTATTTATCCTAAAGCTCTAATATTCGATCGGCGAATTTTAGATTTATAGGGTGGATGGTATATATAAGGAATTTAATAGCTATTACTTCGTGAGTATACTTTTCCTCTATTCTATATTAGATAAGTATATTAAATAGAGAAGAATAACCTACCTAAGCTTATCCCGTCCGAAAGAGTAATATCCCTAATTACGGCCTCTTCTATATCGTGAATTAGTACTATCTTAGAGGCTCTCGCGCCCGTTTCATCGTTAAACTATAAATATTAGCAAGAGAAAAGGATATAGAATATTATTATTAAACTCTAGGCGCCGCTTAATATACGATTACTATACGATAACTGTAGTCTACAACGCTCTCAGGGTTAGAAATACTATAAATAACCCAGCCGTAGTAACAGGTAGTTTTTAAGAGCTCGATTCTCTCGAGGAATAAGAAGTAGGAATCTGCTATTATACGAGTTAGAATTGGATGACGAGAAGCAGTTTAAGAGTTAGGAGCGGACATAGTAGCATAGAGATCAAATATAAGGGGAAGGAATAGTCTTTATAGTAAAATACCAAGCCCCGCAGATCACCTAAAATATCGTAAACTAATCTAACTTCGTATATCTTTTATATAATTATCTTATCTTAGATTTATTAACTTCTAACTTAATCTTCTACTTAGGTTCTAGCTTAATCTTCTCTTCTACTCAGATTCTGGCTTAATCTTCTTCTTAGTTAGAAGCATTTTATTAGACGCCCGTTTCTTTAGTATAATAGGGAGTAAAATATAAAGGCTGCCTTTACTTAATTATATTCGCTCTATAGCCGGAGCTTCAGTATTAAGGGAGATGAAAATCATCTCTAGGAAGGACATCGTAGTATTAACCTTATAGTCTTCTACAGGGTTTTCGCTGAATAGCTATAAAAGGTTAAGTAGCTCGCAGAGTGCTTTAAGATTTTCCTCTATAGTATTCTAGATAGACTCTTCAATTTTGGGGTTGAGTAGCGTAATTGCTAGACTGATACCGATAAACTGTAGAGTTATCTTCTAGTTGAAGCCATTCAGCTTCGCTCTCTTAGGCCCTAAGAGTAGAAAAGTTGGCTGATCTAAGATGCGTTTAATCTCCTTTAAAACGTACTGTAGATGATTTAGAAGTCCTACTAATATAGTTTTCGCAGGGCTTAATCGTACAACTATTTCTAGGAAAGGCTCGTTCTCTTATATAACTACCATCTTATACGTTGGCGAGTGTTCCTATATTCTGATCCGCGGGCTCCACTCTTCTTCCATTCTTTCTATAATGTATTATAGAGGTCTAGTGTTACTAATCGTAGAATAGACGTCAGATCGCAAAATGAGGATGCCTAGGAGGAGTATATTCTGGTAAAAGGTAAAGTAATAAGATACCTAATAGTATTAACCGATTGTTTTAAAGTATTCAACTTTAATTCTTACTATAGTAAACTGATTGACTTAAAACTTGGTCGAGGAATTGCAGCAGCTATTAATCGTTTAAATACCCTCGAGTCTTATCTTAAGTGCTATACCTAAATAATAGAGCTAGAGGTCTAGCATATAGGAGGAACAATCCGACTCGCATTCACCCATATAAAAGCCTATTAGTTAGTAGTAGCCTAGCCCTTACGCTTGGGAAGTTTTTAGCTTTGCCGACTGTATAGTCGGTAAGATACGAGTTTAAGTAGATCCCTCCGCTTCTTAGTAAAGGCTAGTCTAAGAATAGACTAGCTAAACTGACTGCAGTCTAAAAGAAAATGTTCCTCTCTTATTATACTAATAATTAAGGAAGACAAATTTAAGCCCTTTTAGTAGGCACTTATAATTTATTCTAAAATGGAAATTGCTTAAGTAAGGTCTATTAGCTATACTGCTCGTTGTCCTTAGGTTTATAGCCAGCCTCTTCTACCTTTTTTATTAACATTAGATCCGATCTTTTAACAGTCTTATTCCCATTTTCACCCTTAATAATATATTTGTACCTATAATCGCTCAGGTCTAGCTTCCACTCTACTATAACTATAAATAGGTCTTGTTCCTTTAGATAAACTAGCTTTCCTTTATCGTACACTGGTTCCTATAGGAGTAAGCTAAGCTTCCTAATACAGGTATAATCCACCTACCGGGAGTTGAGTGCGGTACCCCTCCTAAGTACCAGCCTATATAATTTCTAGTAGTTGAAATTTGCAAATTAACGGTTTAAGGGGAGCTAAGACTGTATACTAGTATTTTAAAGTTATAAGCTCGAGAATTACTATCTTATCAGGCGCCGGGAGCTATTAAATTACCAAAATCGCCTAATATAATCTATCCTAAATATATAAGCGCGTAGGTGCTGCAGCCTATATAATAGTAATTAAGGGTAGGAGTACTAGTAATAGGCTACATTTCTTTTGTCTCGAGATTAATAGGATACAAAGCTCACCGAAATATTATTTAAGACCTAATCTATATAAGTATCTATCTTTGGATACAGATATATTATATTCTTCATTTTTTAAAGGCTTAATTCGCTAATAGCTAGTTACTACCCCTATTCTCGGCAAGTACCAGCTCTACACCGTAAGGATACGTTAGTAGGAGGGCGTTATAGTAAAAGACTTACTATTTAACCTGGTAAAGGTTCGGACATTCTTGTCGCAACGTTAGTAAGCTTAATCTAAATTACTATAGAAACTAATTCTCGCTGTACGGTTTGCATAAGTAACTATAAAAAGAATAAGAATATATAGTAAGTAGTACTATGCAGATATATCTTCTACTTTAATTGTGTTAATGGAGTTAGTTTTGTTTAAATTTAAAATTGGAACAAGCTAATATAAAAATAGTAATACAACGAGTTAAAAGAGTTATACCCTCTCTATCGCGGAAACATTCTTATTAGGCTACCTTTAACAGCAAATACTTAGAACTCTGCTTATCTCGCTCTTTCTAAGTTACTAGATAGACTGAACCTATATCTTATTAGCGGGCGAACCGCTTTACACCCCTTATATAGTTCTATTAATCAGCTAATAATAATATATTTTGGCGTTCACGCTTAAGAATAGTTTACGCTAGCGTTCTAGTTTTCTCTACCTACTTTAGATGCAACAACTTCTATAATAGACCTTCGACAACTAAGTATATTATTAGCTATAGAACTTAACCTAATTAGGTACTATAAGAAGTAACTCTACAATTTTACTGTCTATACCTAGCTCGGCCGCCCTTTAAAATGATCCTTTTTCTCTAATAACGATATACTAAGAGCCGAAACAGATCCCGCCCGCTATAAAACCTTAAACTATTCTTAGAATCTATTATTATCGTGAAGCGCCCACGAGTTTACTCTCGTAAATCTCTTCCTTTCTTCTTTAATCCTTTCCACCCCTATATCTATACTCGTAATAGCATTATAGGGTAATTACTTATTCACTAGTAAAAGGGATATAACTTTAGCCAGCCTTTATAAAATCCCTAACTATAAACGCTAGTAATATACTCTACCCTATTAAACTTATAGATAAACTTCTTACTTACTTTTATAGCTTTAGAAAGGTGCGTAAACTTTATCCTAGACTTCTCCTTTATAGCTAGGGTATAAGCTGTAGAAATAATATTCTTAATTTAAGCCGTTCGTAGTTAGTAAATTAATACTCCCGACATGAAATTAAGGTACCCTATCTACCGCCCGTTAAGCTTACTACTAACCAATCGTTCAAATTCCTTATTACGGATATTGGGAGCTCTATAAGCGGTGCCCGACCAAGAAAGAAAATAGCCCCAGATCTACTTCCTTGCGTCGCTGCTTAACTTGTCGTATCTTAGTATAAGATAGATTCGGCTAAGAATCGCTTTATCGAACTCGGTTACCCGGTTTATTATTAAGAATATAATTCCATCCAGATATTCCAGTTTGCGGAGAAATATAGTAACGAGGCTGTTACGTACTAGGTTGTAAGATAAACGTTACTCGAGATAGACATCTACTTCATCTAGAAGAAGAATTGCATTCTAATAACTAGCAATCTGGAAGATGTTTAAGAGCTGCTCTTCTAGCTCCCCTACTTTATTACCTAATTTACTAGCAGAGATCTTAAGAGTTAGAAAATCTTGTAGTAAAAAGGATAAGGTTTACCTACCAAATAGAGAGGTTTTCTAAGATACTCAGCAACAGCTTCAGCCGTAAGCGTCTTTCCTAAGCCTAGGGGGCTGCTAATATATGTGAGTAAACGCAGATAGGCGTATTCTAGGAATTATACTATAAGAGTATAATAAGACTATAACCTTTTCTAGTAACAAAGTTGTTAAATTTAAACTCGTTCGCTTAATAAGTCCGGGCCTCTATAAGAGCTATAATAGCCTCTTTCTGTTCTTTAGGAATCGTTAGACAATTAGAAGGCACAGAGGACTATTAGATATCTATAATACCTCGGACGGGAAATTCCGCTATATATCTACAAATTAGTTTAACGACAACTAGTAGAAAGGGCATGTCTTACCCTACAACTTGTTAGTAAAGCTGAAGCTAGGTACCGTAGGACAATAGATAAGCAAATTATCCACCGTTAAGTTAGCCGGTTCTAAGCTAGTACTTCTAACCTGTTTAGGCTGCGGCTAAGAGTAATAGAGTAAGCTAAATAATAAGATTGGATTTATATTATCTTCTCCGCTAGCCTTTAGTTTAGAATAATTTGGATTTATCTTCTAAAAGAAGGTAGTATCGATTATAATCCGACTGTTAATAGGAACTCCTACTAGCTTTCCTTTATATATAAAGAATGCCTGACCCTTATAGTAATAATAGTATATTCTTATTAAGCGAACAAACTTTCTTCCGCATTTAAATAAGTCGGCTTTTACTTTAGTAGCATTTAGATAGTACTGGATAGAGAAGGCTGAAAGACTATTAATCTACCTTACTCCCCAAAACTTTAGGACCTTAAGCTCTATTAACATCTTACTAAAATCTGTACTATCGAAATCTAGATAGCGGCACTCAATCTTCCAGTACTTAAAGCCGGACTTCGTTTTTATTTCCTCGCTAGACTTGTATTTAACGTACTATAGGCTGTATATACTAGAATATTTTATATATACTATAGTATTTGGTCTAAAAAGAGCCTAGAGAAGGTTATACATAATCTAGTAGCTCTGTAAAAGGGATTCTAGGTGCTGGGTCGTAGCCTTATATACTATCTTTATATAATCGATTAGTAATCCTAGGTATTCTTTACGCGCGTAGTCAACAGGGCTAACATTATTCTAGTAGTAGAATAGTTTAAGTTTAGAAAGGAAGTTATACAACAAATTCTATTTAATCTAACGTCTGTTTAGCAATTGAATTTACAGTAAAGGAGATAGCTTATAGAGAGCTTATCTTCCTTTAAACTGATTATACTAATATCCTCTAATAAGGTTCTTAAAACGTCTCGCAACTGCTCTAATTTAATATTAATATAATACGTCGCCTCTTTTATATCCCGATCTAGAGTATACGGGTTAGTAGAGGCTATCTGTACAGCTATTATACTAGCCTGTCCGTCGGCGAATAATAAAGATATATTCGTCCGATTTCTCTAATTCTTCTTTAGCTGATTCTACGATAGTATACTAATATACCTTCTTATCCCAGCTAGAATTTGTCAGCTAACCGGGCCTTATACGCTGCTAGAAGTATATACTTTATTAACTACCTTAAATACTAGTTACAGATTATTTACAGTCTAGTATTTAGCACTTTTATAGTTAGAATCCTAAGGAGTTTTTGTAGTTGCTTAGATTATCTTAATAACATCCTTAAGCAGCTTAGCTAAAGAAATAGTAGTAATTAGATTAGAATGCGGTAGATCTAGAGTAACTATAGAAGCTTTAGGGCTTTTACAGTTTGGGGGAGTATTGGAAACTATATTAGATAGTCCTAGGGTTATAGATGCGACGGATATTACTGCCCTGCAAAATAGGATACAAGTGGTAAACTAAAGGTTAGTAGCCGTTTCTTAAGGAGAGTCCGCCTATTCTTATACCTGTTAATACATCTAATACACCGCGGAAATTTACTCTACATCTCCATTCTTATAAGCTTCCCCCCTACCCCCTCTAATCTATAAACATGCCGAGTTACGCATATAGATGTCGTTCTAATACCGCCTGAAAGCTCGACTGAGATAAGTTGTAGGGTATATACCGGTTCGTCTTATCTATACGCTCTTATTATATTAACGCTCCTTTAAGAGTACTACTATAGAAGTAATAGCGGCGTTCCCCCTATTACAGAGATATATACGGGTGTAAAGAGGCTTGCGGACTAAATAACTCTCAGCGTTAACTTAGCCTTAAAGTATTATACTTTAGACTATTCCTATACTCGCGCGCATTTAGCGTATCTATTTTATATAGGATAAGAGTTTATTATTTACCATAAAGGTGGTACCTATACTAAAAAGAAGTTAGGTTTCTTTCTTTACGTAACTAGCAGTAGGACCTAGTATTTACTAATAGGTATTGTTCTACAGCTTTCTAAGCTTTTAAAACCTGTTAAGGGTTGGAGATTAGCTGGAGCTAATAGCCCCTATACTTCCTAGCTACCTTCGGATAGTAGCAGGGGAACTGGTTCTAGTTTAGTAAGTATCTTATATTGCCCCTTCTATTCCCTTCCTCAATCTACAACAATTATAGCGCGGCTAAATCATAAAGTAATAGGCTTGCTAGTTATAATAATACAGGTGGTAAAAGCAATCTAAACTATTATATTAGTTAAAGCTAATGTTCTACGAGCTTACGAATTATTAGATATCTTAGTCTAATTTACAGTATAGTTTCAGTCCAGACCGGCTATATCTATATTAACATCTAGCAGCAAGGACTTTAGTAACTATTCTTTAGATAACGACAAGCTTAATTTCAGCAAATTTCCGAAAGGAACTTATAGTAAAATCCTTCTAAAGCTGCTGTCTGTATATAAAGACCTTAAATTAACTTAGACGGTATATTACTTAGATAAATCTAATATTCGAAAGATAGTAGAAAGAGAGGACTTTAGAATCCAGGATATCCAGCGAGGTGAATTAAAGAAAGTTGATGGAATCTTACTAATAGCTAAATTACTTAGATGTCGCGTAGAATAGAACCTGTTAGTAAGATATAAAACATTTAAAGCTGCTTAGGATGGAAAGAATAATAGTATTACTACTTATACCCGGCAATTAACAATATTTAAGGATAAGATTATTATAGAATAAGGTACACGTAATAGTAGCAAATACAAATTATTTGAGAGAAAGGTCAGGTTTTCAGGGATTTCTACAATCGTTTACTAAGCTTAGAGCCTGTTTAGTAATCTACTAGATAATAACCTTAACACGCTCGTAAAGTTCCTATACATAAAGGAGTTTAGGAAAGTATTGTAGACTATAAAGAAATAGACGCTAAAACTTAAAAAACTATAAATATCGTATAACGAAGTAGTTTAAACATATTTCTAGATTCGAGAAGAGAGGTACTTAAGTTATTTCTTAAGATTACTTCCCCGAACACAGCAGAAAACGATCTTACTAGAAAAACCTACCGATATCCTAGAGAGTGTAAGGACGGCTCCCTCGGTTTGTAGAGAAGATAATAGTATTATATCAGGTTAACGAAACTCTCACCTATAATATAGATAGGCACTTAACTAACTACACTTAAAGACGAAGTAATATCTAATAGAAGCACCTTTAGCTGTACTACCAAGCGACTGCGATCTAGCTACTAGGGTATAACTACTTACTTAGGTGATAGGTAAGAAGGGATGCACGGCAGTATATCTAAAATTATCCTAAAGGGCTGATTGTAGGCTAACTATAAACTAAGATATGTTAAAATCCGCGCAGGAAACTTTAGTATTAAAGTTATCTTACTAGCAGCTTATAATAGAGATAGAAAATAGGCATGTGGTACAATCTCAGGATTCTTCTCTAAGGCCTATTCCGCTTTCTAATATAAGTACTAGCGCCTTATACGGAGAAACTACTGTAGTTACAGCAACTAATTTACATCTAAATATCTTCGCGGGACAGCTAAGCGTAGGAACTATAATAAATAATCCAAATCTAATAGTAGATTCTTATATTATTTCTCGCGCAGACAACCCTACCTTTATTACTAGTTAATAGCCTTAAGCAAATTATAAATATAGCGCGACGGATGCTTCAGGTATTCTCTTAAGCAAACCTTAGATTAATAATATACCGTCAGTATCTATAAATATTTATAGACCTACATTAAAGACGGTTTATATAGCTGTTTAAAGAGGTAAGTTCGATAATATAAACTTATACTATCAGCCGCTGATAGAATCCAGACGTAGATACCTCTGTCCTAGATCAACCGTTCTAAGCTGTAGATATAGGGATGTATGTTAATAGATATATATAAGGCCAGCTAGCAGCTACGTCTCAGGCTTAGTTTAATAACTTAGATGGACCGCCTATTATGCAGATAAGCGTTGATATAAATAAGGTTAGCTATTTAATATAGAGATAGCATACTTAAGCTAATATTATAATAGTAAACTATCAGTAATATATATAATAATAGACCCAGTTTTAATATATAGGCTGCGCTACGCATCTACAACGCTCTTTTTATACTAATTTTGAGATATTAGAGCTCTAATCGAATACGTTATTACGATATATTATATCCTCCTAGTGTTACTGCTTACCCAGACACCTTTAATATAGCTCCACAAATATCTTTATAAACAATCAAATGCAAGGACTTATTAGAGGAACTTTTTGCTTACTCTATATAAACTAGAAGATAAATTTAATCTGTAATATATTTAACTCGTCTACCTTCTCCTTAAATAATTATAGAAGTACTAGTTTCTCTCTCCCTTTCGCAAATTTATCAGACATTTCCTCTAGAACAAATCCAAATATAAAGAGTAAACCTTTAACTAAATTGTAGGCCATCCGACTATTATATATAAGTCTAGTCGCGTAAGTAGAGTATAGTAAAGGATATACTATACTACTTACACGCTACTATCCTCTAATTTTATTTCGCAGCGCCCTATAGATTTGTCCTCAATTTTAGCCTTTAGGATCGCCTCTAGTATTATATACATATCGAATTCATCCTTTTCCCTATCTAGTAACTCTAAACCGCTATAAAGCAAGATCTTCGACCCTCTATCTAGTAGAAGAAATACTCGGGCCTTTAATAGCTATTTACCTAGCTAGTAGACTGTATAACCCGGTTGTTGGTATATTACTTCTAGAAACGCTAAATACTAAGTTGTATTATCTAATTCTAGAGATCCGCGAATCACCTACCCTATTACTTTAGTTCTAATCTAGAATTAATAAACTAGAGACTTATATTATTATCTTATACATACGTCTTAATAAACTTAAGCCTATAGTTAGTTATTAACTCTTATACCCTATTCTTCCGAAAATTATCGACGGGCTCTCCGATAGTAGGGTTAGGATAATAGTAGAACCTAAAAAGCCTGTTAGCAGGGTATTCTACCATTTATTTTAATTAATAGATTAGAGTATATTCGCAATTCGACGAGTATAAAGTAGATAGTCTTAGATTTAGATGTTTTCCGCTTAGTTATACGCGCGGTGGGGTACTAGTTAGTAGCAGCTTAATTACGTGCGGCGGCTAAATATCGCCTATTTTCACATCCTTCTAATTTCTCTTTACAGACCACCGTTAACACATCTTACTAGCTACTTATATTAGATAACTTCGATATATTACTATGCAATAATTGCGAAGGTAAGGATAATAACGATAGTATTTCTTATACGATATACGCTAGCTTTAGCTAAGTCTGATCGCTCAGTTTTAAGGTCGTCTACCTAGTAAGAACCTTCGACTTCACTTAATAGCTAGTTTCCTAACTCTGTATTGCAGTAGATCCAATTTCCTAGTATTAAAGTCTAATATTCACCTCCTTTTTCCGCGCGATTATACACTCCTTTACTAGAAGTAAATACCGTTTAGTAGGACAAGTTTACAATAGTTCTATATTATTAGGAAAGGAGTATAGGATTATAGGCTTTATAGAGCGAAAACGTCTAAGATGCGTATATACATTTTAATAGTAGGGCTTCTAGTAATTATAGTAGCAACCATTCTACGAATATATTAAGTTATAGTTCTTAGTCTATTAGCTTTTATTTTTCCTCCTCCCCCATAACTAGTGCCCCACTATATTCTCCACTAGCTAGCACCCTCCGAAGAGTAATATTCGCGGAGAATTAGAGCGAAACGTCTATTAAGCTAGAGAAGAGCAGGCTGGAGAGGACTATAAGCTGCTTCCTTTAGTACTACTTCCCTTATACTCCTGAAGAGTTCTCGTGTTACTCCTTAATAGTAAGGTCGAGGTTAATTAAGAATAAACGCTATAATAGATTATCGTCTTCTTCGTTTACTATAAGGTTGTTCGGTGAGATATTATATTATAGTATACCAGCTCGTGTGTACAACAACTCGTATCCTTTAATATAGCCTTCTAACGTAGTAAGAAGACTAGTCCGGGAGCTTACTTTGTAGATAACCTTCTTATAGTCACCGACGATAACGCGACAATACACCCGATTTGCTATTACCCTTCTACTCTTTATTAGAGAGCTTAAACAGGTTCGCTTAGTAGGTACTAACAGTATACTAGTACAGCTGGAGGACCGCTTGCGCCCAGCAATACTACTACTCTAGCTTATCTGTAAGACATAACGCTTAGCTATACTTAAAGATAGTATTAAACTTTCCGGCCTGTAGTTTCTCGCTTTTATTATATCTAAGCTACGTCGTATACTTCTATAGATATTATCGTCCTAGCCGCCTACACAGACTATTTCGTAGTAATAGTATCTCATAATATTAACTACGCCTTTTTTAGTCGCCTTATATAGTAATTCGCGCTCCTCCTTATATTCTAGAAATTATTATAAGTCTTTAATTACAGGAGGTGTTCGCGAATTATCTCCCTCATAATATACTCTCCAGCAGGTTATTACTTAACCGGTAATATAGGGTACTTGTTTTACAACCTAATTGATAATAAATTACTCGGTATAGTTGTTTCGTTCGATCTTAATATACCGCTTATCCCCAGCTATAATAATAGTAGGGTTAAATCTAAGTTGCTCTTCGTTTAGTAATAGAAATCCGAGTATAGTAAATATAAACTATAGTCTATCTTTATTAATATCGAATTGCTTAGACATAATACTACCTAGTTAATCAAATTCCTACAGCCGCATAAACGACCTGTATAGGGTAAAGCTGAGCTTAAAGCGGCGGCTGTCCTAGGCTACAAATACCTCTCTTATATATCGCCCTAGGTTAAGCTATACTTTAGACGCTTTATCTACCAATAGATTACTCTTAAACTCTCCTAGTATAAGGATCTGCAACTAGTAGTATTTAGAGTTAACACCGGCGCTCGGGTTGTCTATAAAGCCGATATCCAACTTACAGTTGGTGGTGGAGCCTTAAACGGGCTGGTAGGGTTGTACTAGCAGCTGCCGTCGAAGCTATTAAGGCGGGCTGACTCTCTACTGCAAAGTCTAAGAGCTGGCCGGTAAGAGGTATAAACTAGCTTAAGACGTTGCGGTCCTTTACGCCTTTAGGCTAGCTCTACTAGCCGCTCTCCTCTTAGTAGAGCGGATTATCCCCTTCTTTACACCTGTCGAATACGGCCTATACTACTAACTCTAGACCTGGGACGCTTCCGAAGTAGGCATCGAAGAAACTAGAGACCCCGATGTATAGCTGTCCTAGTTCCTCTTTTAATATACTATCTACATATTTACAGTATTCGGTAGAGTTTGCGAAGCTGCCCGTGTTGTACAGCTATAGCGTCTACTAGAAGGAGGCGGCGAGGGACGGGGCGGACAGCGGAGGAGTTATAGATATAACAACTGTAAAAGCTATAAACGCGGCGATAGCGGCGTAGATATTATTCTATATAACTTCATCGGGCTTGTTATTAAGGACTACTCTAAGGTTGCTACCTAAATCCAGCTATATATCTTCGACGACTAGATGATCTCGCTTATAATTCTTAGAATAGCTATATATACAAGTCGAGGGGTTGTTGTTTAGGCGGTATATCAGCGTTCAAAGTTTTGGTATATATAAGGGCTAGGGTTTTTAAGCTTACCATTCGTATCTTTAGGCAGCAGGCGGGCCCCCTCTACTATAGAGATGCTAGTAAAGGTTCTTGTAGCGACGTTAAGGGCAGCACTTAGTATAACTATAAGGGGAATCCCGCCTAAACCTAAGAGCAGATTCCCGTTAAAACTTAAGAAGTATCCAGCTTAACGGGTATATTTATACATAGAGGAAGATATTATAGTATCAATTTCAATTGTAGAATAAATTATCTATACTAGTCTACCGCTAGGTATATATAGGCAGATCGTGCGCGTAGTAGGGAGCTAAATAATAATAGATTAAAACTGCTTCGCACTTAGCGCTTGCTATTTATACTTAATAGAAAGAGGTGTGCTACTTTATACTTCTATTAGCAGGCCGGTCCCGCCTACAGATTATATTATTCGTCTGCTACTGCGGGGCATTAATATACTCAGTACGATCCTTAAAGACGTAAATCTCTTCTAACTTACCGTCAGCGACAAATTAAGATTTACAAGGACTTAATAAGATATGATAGGACTGGGCGGGATATAGAGGGACCAGCAACGTCTAATCGCATCTCCAATTTCTGTCTTACAGATAAATTGTATGAAAATTAACCCTCGATGCAGAAGCTGGGTAGACCAACTTACTCTACAGTATACAGCCTATAAGAGGTACCTTATATTACCCGCCAGTATATTTAGAGACCTGAGATTTCAGCGACTTTAACTAGCTGCCGCCTATACCGAGCCTACAGGTTTACTCAACTATATTACACAAGCCTTATTCTGTCTATACTATATTTCGTTATCTCTATTATTATTATTATAGCTGTTACTGTCGCCTCCTACTCCCACGAACACTTTAAGAGCCTCTCTAGCCTTAATAAAGCGCTAACCAACTTCTACGAGAAGGATAGCAATAAGCTTGTTAACGAAATCTTCAAGGACCTCTTCGTTAAGGATAGTATAGATCGTATCTTCGGCCTGTCTATACCGCACTGCTACTTCAACATTGAGGCCGGCATAAAGCTTATCAGCTATAATAGTATATCCGCCCCCTAGTTCGAGAAGGCTGCTGTGGGGATAGATAAACCCCTACCAGTGAGTTGGAGCTTCTCTGCTAAAGGGGATCTGCACCCGACTGAGTTTAAGTATACTAAAGGTAAGGCGTTTAAGATGGGCGAAAAGGAACTCGCCTTTATCGCTACCTTCAAGACTGTTCTCAACAGCCTGGATCTCGGGCAGCTCTTTAGCCTGTACCTCTACCCTAGAGATGACTTTATAGGTTTATGCGAGGTCACCCGTGGCGACGTTAACGTTAACTTGGAGCCGAAGGACGTAAGTTAATTTGACACCCTTAAGTCGGTCGTAAGTCGCGCGATGTGAGAAGAGTATTAACTAACTAACCCATCTCCGATGCAGTTTCCCGATGGCGTGGTTGGGGCCGATACTGCTTGGTTCTTCTCCCCACCGCTCATCAAGCGAGGCTGCCGATGCACCTGCAACAACCGAGAGAACCCCCACAGCCACGGCGCCCACGTCATCACCGTCAACGAGTAGACGACCGGTATATGAGCTTGGGTGGTATATTAGCAGTGAATATTCTTTCCCAGATAGGATAGCTCTCGCGAGAGGTGTATTGCAATATTTTAGGAATACCTTCATTCATTTCGATCACTCGCTCTAGGGCAGCTCGCACGTGCTCTGGTAGGCTGCAGCCACAGTCTTCTGTCACGTGCACATAGACCAGCAGGTTGACTTTTTTGGGTGGATTGGGATCTTGTCCAGATTGGTACTGGGATCATGAATACGGGTCAGATCATCGGGCTATTCAGACCCGCTTTAGCATCGATGTGGACAGGGAGGAAAGACAGGAAAGACTGATGCTCAAGGATGCACCATGGGATAAAATCAGAGCAGTAGTGGAGCAGGAGAAGGAGGAGGGCTTCCCAGTGGGAGACGTGGACGAGATGACGGGCCGGTTGACGGCGTGGGTGACTAAAGCACTCCAAAAGCACTGCAAGCGAACCAGACCATCAGCGTATATGAAACGATGGTGGAATGAAGATCTTACGGCACTCAGAAAGTCATACACGTACTGGAGGAATAGGGCGTGTGCAATGCGGCGGCAGGGAAGAGTGGACGAGGAGCTGTGGAGTACGGCGATGCGGGCGAAGAAGCTCTTCCACCGGACAATCAGGCGGCACCGGAAACAGCACTGGGAGGAGTTTCTGGACAACAGCGACAACATATGGAAGGCGGCCAAGTATCTAGATACAAAGGCGACAGCATCGTTCGCTCGAGTTCCTCCGATCAAGAAGGCAGAAGCAGAAGATGAGCTTGCCACGGAGAATCAGGACATTGCAGAAGAGCTTCTACGGGCGTTCTTTCCGCCCCCGCCACCGTGTGAACCGGAAGACGCTCCGATTGGATACAGCCAACTGCCGTGGGAGCCCATTGCGAAAGACGAGGTCAGGAATGCGATATTCAGGGCTAGCCCAGATAAGGCGCCGGGCAGAGACGGCCTTCCTGCGCGGGTATGGAGAGAGCTCTGGCCTGTATTAGGCGACGAAATTACGCAGCTCTTCGCCAGGTCACTAGAAACGGGAAAGGTGCCACAGGAATGGAAGATAGCGAAGATCATCCCGCTACAGAAGCCGAGCCGGGGAGACTACACAATCGCGAATAACTACCGCCCCATCTCGCTCCTCCCAACACTAGGCAAGGCCCTAGAGTCGCTGGTAGCAGAGAGAATCGCGTACCTGGTGGAAGAATACGGCCTGCTACCAAAAACACACTTCGGAGCGAGGAAGCAGAGGTCGACGACACACGCACTCTCCTATCTCTGCGAGGACGTGTTCAAGGCATGGAGAGGGAGAAAGACACTTACCTTGGTGTCCTTCGACGTCAAAGGGGCGTATAACAACGTGGCAACAGGACCAGAAATCAGGAGACTACGACAAAGGCAAATCCCGGATACAATCGTCCGGTGGGTAGAGGACTTTTGTACGGACCGGCGGGCTTGCATCCTCGTCAACAACTACACATCCAACGTACAGACGCTCCCACAGGCTGGCCTTCCACAAGGAGTTGTTTCTGAACAGCACGTGACGAGGTGGCGTATATGCCTGGTAGGCATATACGCCACGATAGAGTCTGTGGCTTGTCTGCCTATGGAGGCTGGAACAATGTACATGTATATAAGTCCCTAGAAGCCCATAGGCTAATCGATACACTTGAAGAATCACATTTTCAACTAGTTATAAGCCCGGTTGTGCATACCGCACCCCTTCAGTGATAGTCCGAATACGGTCTTCAAGAAGTCAAACTTTTGCAGCTATGGCTAGCATTAAACTCACCAACGAATCCGTTGAAGCACGGGTCGAAGTACTTTAAGGCCAGGAAAATTACCTTGCATGGAAGCGCGACCTGAAGTTCATCGCCGAGGCAAATAATGTCTGGAACATCCTTACCGGAGAAGAGACTATCCAAAACAAGCCAACGCGACCAACCTTTTCTAGCATTCCGACTTAAGCTAAACCAGCTAAGAAATCGAACGGCAAAGACGCTGACCCAACCGGTAGCAGTATAGAGGCTCAAACAAGCGATCAGCTGAGTCTTATCATCCAGTTCTACAAGCTCGATCTCGACGAATACGAAAAACAGCAGAAACGTCTTCGATATGTATAAGGCCTCCTATCTACTACCATCAACACAGCCCTTCAAGGATGCATTAAGGATAAAGAGAACCCACAGCAGGTAATAGAGAAGCTTAAGGGACTCTATAAGATGAATAACGCTCGCGCCCTAGATATAACTCTAGAAAAAATTGAACAACTCAAGTTTAAGGGATTAGTATCTGATCTTATTAATACTCTCAAAACCCTATAATAAGATATTATCGACCTTAAAGGCACTTTCAGTAACAAACAACTTATATTAAAGGTCGTACGCTCCCTGCTGAACCGTTTTAATAGATTCTTAGATACCTGGAACCTCTTAGCTAGAACAGCTGCCCTTCCACGCGACCTGGTAACTCTCCACGGACATCTTTTAGGAGTAGAGGCATAACTGGCGTTAGAAAAGGATAACAAAGAGAGTGTAGCAAAGAACAAGGGAAGAGAAAGAAAAGACCGACAACTCTGTAAAAGATATAATAAGTAGAGTACCCACAATGAATCAGAATGCTAGATTATACACCCTAAACTCAGGGAGAACAAATTTAACAAACACGAGGAAGCCTTAAAATAGTTTAAAAGACAGGTTAATACTGCCTAAAATACAGGATCTAAAGATTACCCTAAACCTCAGTTATAATATAGTCCCAAGCACCCCGGCAGAATTGTAGCTACTACTATACTCCACTATAATAAATAGGAAGTAATATATACAAATGCCGGATTAAGCGATAAAATAATAAACCTAGATAAACATTCCTCTATAAGGGACGAAACTAATGTCCCGGAATACAATAATCCAGGTAACTCTCTATATCCAAGAAGGCCACGACTTATAAATAGTCTCAATCCATAAACAATAATACTACTTAAGGATAACGCAGTAGAATAAAGCTCTAAGTAGATTATTAACTCAGGTACAAATGTCTGTATTATAAATAATAAAGTATAGTTTTCTAAATTCTAGAAAATAATATATACCATTGAAACTATAAATAACAGTAGCCTGTATATCGAAGGAGCTGGAACTGTACTCCTCCAGCTAACTACTAATAGTAATAAGCTAGTTAAGCTAGAGCTGCATAATATAGCCTATACTTAGAACGCTAGATATAACATTCTATTACTCTCTTAGATCGCTGAAAAAGCAAAGCTTATAGGAGTCTAGGGGATTAAAGGAATATCTATTAGAACCGCTAAAGGTTTTAAAATTAGCTATACTAGCCTAATTAATAGACTCTTTCACCTATAAATCGACCCACTAGAATACCCAAATAACCTCCAACCGAGTTAAAGAGAACTAATCTTACTATAAGTAAATAGTATAAGAGATACGGAAGTAGTAGGAGAAGACTCTACGCGAACTCCGGACCAACAGCTTCTACTAGAAGTTCAGCTACCTTTCGTTATATCTCTACTTAATTACGATAACCTAGTCTGGAAATAGTATAGATAAATAGGACACCTCAGCGTTTAGAGCTTAAGGGATCTCCTTAAAGTAAGTAATAGTATTAATCTAACTGACAAACAATTACAGGCAAAATTAGGTATTATCTATCCTATCTACACTACCACTAAAGTAGTAAATAGAATCCCTAGAAATCCAGCAACTCGACGAGCTATAAATCCAGGGGAAATAATACACGTAGATGCGTGGGGACTATATCTAGTTAGTATATAGGACAATACAGTATATATTCTAGCTATAACGGATAATACAACTCGTTTCACCTGGTTAGTAAGATATGCAACCAAGGACAAGATTCTAGAAGTCTTTTAATACCTTCACCGAACTATTAAAAAACAGAATAATATAACAATTCGCGTATACCGACTTAATAATAAGTTTCTACTCTACGGAAAACTTTAGGACTAGTTCTAGCAATATACAATCTCTCTAGAGAACTCAGTACCCTATATATACTATATAAACGGCGTTGCGGAAAGAGGGTTTCGTATAGATAGAGAACGAGCATTAGTAATACTGTAAGAAGCAACAAATAGCGTCTTATCAACAATTTCTAAGATACTTAGCACACGTATAGAAGAAGTAATAAGGAACGTTTCCCTATTAGAAATACTGTAGGTTAAAGCTTTCTCACATACAATCTGGATCAAAAATAGATTACTATTATAGGCTCTTAAAGGGAAAATAATACTATAGGAAGCATTCTATAAACTTAAACTAAACCTTAACATTAAGCGGATCTTCGGCAGTTAGGTCTATATTACCTATCTACCAGAGCATAGATAAAAAACCCTTTTCCAACTACAAGAATAGATTGGGTATTTCGTTGGTTTCGAAACTAAAGCCTTACTAAGAATCTAGCACCTAGATAAGAAACGTGTTATATATATTACTGTACCACGTGTCGACGATAGGTAAGGCTAGACTAATAATTATAACAGTAAAACCCTTTCTAATTAAATTCCAATTACTGAAATAACCTTAGATAATAATACTTTAGATAACAAGTTAACTCTAAAAACACCCCCCTAATCGTATATAAGTAGCCTAGGAAGTTTATATAACTCTATATAAACCGGTCTATAAGTCCCTTGCTACTTAACCCGAAATACTTCTAAAACCTCTCCCTACTTTATATAGATTGATTATAATACTATATATAACCCTAAGGAGGATAGTAATAACTAGGTATATCTATATTTAGACAATCTATCTAAGACCTAAAGCTAGTCTTTAAGTACCCCCTTAGATATCGAACCAGATAATAACTAAGAAGAAGTATACGAAATAGGCTCTATATATAAAACGTTTTCAGAAGCTAGCATTAACTATAATATATAGGACGATGCTTACGCCGTTTACAACTCCCGAAATAGAATTATACTACAAGTAAATATACTTACTAGATAAGGCACACGCCTATCAAATAGTAGCACCTATATATAATATATAAAACCAAGCGCATCACCGCTAATAAGGAAAAGAAAAAGATACCCCTAAGGCTAACCGCTATAAGATAAGTGCAAACGCTGTTATAAGAATAGTTATATTTATAAATAAACTAATCCTACCTTAAGATATAATCACTATAATATATACAGCCTCATCTACTCCTTCGCACCAGATAACAACAGGTAGAAGGAATAACCACTATAAGACAAATGCGACTAATATTAATAAGTAAGAACCGTCTGCAGACGATCCAATCCCCACTCTAGATATGATAAATACTAGTTAGTAAGCCGAGTTTGCTCTTTCGCGCCCGAGGACAATAAGGTACTAAGATAGTTAGATACCTATCTTCTACCGGAGAAGAAATGCTATACATATACTAAGGAGCGCCGCCGGTACTACCTTATAGAGGAACCTAATACTTGCAGGAACTGCTCGATTAGAAGGTACAAATGCTCTTTTAGTAGAAATATCCCATAGGGTAGACAGGACCTAAAGAACAAATGTAAGCAGTATAGAAAGACGAAGAGATGGTATAAGAGGGGCTTAACGGAAACTAGATGTATTACCTACTAAAAAGGGAGATTCAGGTGCTCTATACTAGCCCCTCCAAACAATCTAGAGTGTATTACCTGTTAGGGGAGCTAAAGATGGGGAAGTGCTAGAAGATATTAGTTAATACCCTACCTATATTATCAAACGTCTAGAAGAACATCCTATAGTTTCCATATCAATCCGAATACTACAGTATATCACCTAATACAGCAAAATCTTCACCCCAAATTAATATGGCACAGAATTCTTAATCTTAGTATTCAGTATAAATGCTGTACCTGCTACGCCGAACTGAGCTAAAATATTAACACCATCTTTTATCCGGACAATAAGTTCCCATGCAATATATGCATTAAAAGGCAGGAATTTTCTAGAAAGAAGGAAAGTACGATATACCTCCAGTTTAATAATAATAATAGAGGATATAAACGTTTTTTCTTTCGTGGTATTCCGCGGGGCCCTCCACCTCAACATCTAAGATTACCACTACTAATAATAGAGGCAGGCACGACGATAGGGGAAGACGACGAAGATTAGGAAACGCTAGATAACTCCCTTAACGAAGATCTCGAAATCAAGGATAGTAAAATACTTATCGACCCTGTACTATTAGAGCTACAAGCTAATCTTACTATTATACCCTACCTTAAGAAAGGAAATCATTCTCTATTACCTTTGCGTCTCGATAGACAAGTCTATAACCTTTAACAAGCTCCCGCTCGTCCTTAACAAGAACTCTAAGCTATAGAAAGTGAATGGGAAATTAACAGGAGTAATAGCTTAACAACCTCTATATTTTCGTCGCCTATCTCCCTTCGGGAAATAGCCAATAAGGGGAAGATTACTATAGAGGAAGCCAGCAGGCTAACCATCTGTATAATATCAGTCTTAGCCAACTTACTTAGTCCTGAACCACACAACAGGAAGACTGCCTTAGCCTCTACTGAATGGAATCAGTGGGACCAAGCTATATAAGATAAGTACAACAGCTTGCTGGAAAATAAGATATAGGAAGTCATAGATCGACTAATAAACTGCAAAGTACTCACCGGTCGGTAGGTCTTTAAGCGGAAACTTAGCTTAGATAGAAAAGTTGCTCGGTATAAGGCAAGATTTATCATGCGAGGCTTCTTACAGATATATAGCCTTAATTTTGATGAAACATACGCCTCTATCGTTAAGTCAGCATCTTACCGGATACTCTTTGTACTTCAAGCTTAATATAGCTGGAAGTGCCACCAAATAGATATTAAGACAGCATTTCTTAATAGCGACCTTAAATACGAAATCTTCGTCGAACTACTAGAAGGTTATCCTAAAGTAAGTAATCGTATCCTTAAATTATACAAATCCTTGTATAGACTAAAGTAGGTACTAAGACAGTAGTACTTCAAACTCAGGGCTTTCCTCGAAGAAAATGGTTGGAGAGTCTTAAACTTCGATCCATCCGTGTTCATTTAAAATGATAAGAACCTTATTATAGAAGTCTATATCGACGATATCACCATCTTCGATATAAATAAGGGTCGAATTATAGCTATAAAGGAACAATTAGCTTCACGTTTTAATATAACGGATCTTGGTCTTTACATCTATTACTTGGGGATACATATGCATCAAAAACCGAACGGCAACGTCTATCTACATTAAGAATTATATATCTAATAGATTCTCGAACGATATAAACTAAAGGGCATCCATCCACAAAAGACGCCTATAAGAACAAACCTGAAATTAGCTAAGAATAATAGTTACCCCCAGCCTCTTAAATTTTAGCAACAATATCAATCCAAGGTTAGA
Organism: Lojkania enalia; assembly: GCA_010094045.1. Classification (NCBI taxonomy): domain Eukaryota; kingdom Fungi; phylum Ascomycota; class Dothideomycetes; order Pleosporales; genus Lojkania; species Lojkania enalia. Next base: position 256,243 of record ML986630.1, read on the forward strand.
GCTCTTAATTATATAATGGTAGTTACCCGTCCAGATATTACTAAAGTAGTAGGAGTTGTTTCTAGGTTTTACGCGAATCCGACGGAAGAACATATAAAAGTAGTTGATAATATCTATACTTACCTAAAATACACGCCCAATCTTGGGCTTCATTTTAAAAAGAACTGTCCAGATAGAGAACTGCATGCTTATATTAATGCAGACTAGGCTGGGTGTCCAGACACCCAAAGATCTATAATAGGCTATGTGGTCAAACTAGCAGGAAGTCCTGTGTCGTGGTCATCTCGAAGGCAAAGAACCGTGGCAATGTCAACCTACGAAGCCGAATATATAGCTGGATATAAAGCTACTCAAGAGATTATCTGGATCTAAAACATGATCAACAACCTTCGCATTAAAGTCCTAGAAGCCATATCAACCCCGCTTCTAATTGACAATAATGCTGCACTTAAGCTGACTCGTAATCCTAAGTTACATAACCGCACAAAGCACATTAAATTGAAATATTATTTCCTGCGAGAAATGACGCTTAGTGGGAGAATTAATACTCGAAGGGTTAGTACTAAAGATAATTTGGCAGATCTCCTCACAAAACCGCTCCCGAGGGACGCTCATGAGAATCTGGTGAACGGACTTGGGATGGACAAGAGCTCCTGTACTAAACTCGCCACTTACTGTTAGTGGGAGAGTTGTTTCTGAACAGCACGTGACGAGGTGGCGTATATGCCTGGTAGGCATATACGCCACGATAGAGTCTATGGCTTGTCTGCCTATGGAGGCTGGAACAATGTACATGTATATAAGTCCCTAGAAGCCTATAGGCTAATCGATACACTTGAAGAATCACATTTTCAACTTAAGGGTCAGCACTCGCCCCGATCCTATTCCTCTTCTTCAACGCGGACCTGGTGCAGTGCACGCCTAAGAACGGAAGCACGATGGCATTCGTCGATGACTACTCGGCGTGGGTGATGGGACCATCAGCAGACAGTAATACGCACAGTATTTAGAATGAGGTAGTGCCGTTATTAGAGAAGTGGGAACGCACCAGTGGAGCCGTATTCGACGCAGAGAAGACGTCCTTTATCCACCTCACTAGATACAAAGGCGCAGCCAGGGAAAGCACAACAGCACTACGATTCAAGGAGAAAGAGATTCTACCAACAAATAGTGTCAAACTCCTTAGATTGACGCTGGATAAGGAGCTTAGGTTTAAGACACACCTAGCGAACAAGGCTGGCAAAGCAACCAAGGTGGCACTGGCGCTACGCAGACTAAAAGGACTCCGACCGAAAACGATCAAGCAGCTGGCGAAAAGCGCAGTGCTACCAGTGGCGGACTATACATTACCTGTGTGGTACCCGATCGCAACATATCAGATGAAGCAGCTCCTCATGCAAGCGCAGAGGATTACGGCGCAAGCGATTATTAGGGCATTCCGCACGGTCGCGGGCGCGATTGCGGAGGTAGAAGCAGGTCTAGCCCCCATAGAGCAAAGACTACGCAATCAGACTATCGCATTCTGGGTGTCGCTTCATAAGCTCAGCCAGTCGCATCCCCACTGGATACTTAAACGGCAGAGGCTCTGCACGAAGCATCGGTCACCGCTCATGCGGACGGCAGAGATGTGCAGGGAAGTCCAAATGGATGACGTAATGGAAGTCAAGCCCTACGCATGCCCGCCGTGGGTAGCTAGGCCTACAGTGGTTATATACAAAGACGAAGAGCAGGCGCAAAGCATTATTAAGTACTATAAACCCGGGCAGGTAGACATCTACGTAGATGCGTCAGTGCGCAAAGGACGGGCAGGTGTTAGTATATACACTACGCCTTCAGAGGTGTCCATCTCGAAGACAGTCGCGAACTCCAACCAGGTGGACGCACACCTGACGGAACTACTAGTAATTAGCGAGGCAGCCAACTGGCCATGGGGCCCATCATGCACAGCCAAGGACCGAATAGGATCTCCTGTCCCAGCATCTAGCATACGCATCTTCTCCAACTCGCAGTCGGCGCTGTTGTCAGTGCAGAGCTGGAGGGCAGGCGCGTGCCAGGAGATAGTAGCAGAGATTGTAAAGAAGCTCTGGATGACCAACGTCACGTTATACTGGGTTCCCAGCCACTCAGGAATTGAGGGTAACGAAGAGGCCCATCGACTTGCCAAGGAAGCGACACGAGAGGAAAGCCAGCAACCTCCGCAGCGAGATGGACGGCCGTGGTATCTAATAAAGCAAGCGCTGAGGAAGGCGGACATCACAACCAGACCGCTCCTGACAGGACGACCTAATGTGGGCAAGTTCACGAAGAAAATTGACACGGCGCTCCACCTGGGCAAGGCGGCAGCACTATACCAGCAACTGAACAGCAACGAGGTAGCGATCCTTGCGCAGCTTCGGACGGGCATAACAAGTCTTAACATATATCTCTATAAGATTAAAGCAGCAGCGACAGCGAAGTGTGAGTGCGGGATGATTGAATCCATCCCACACTTTCTCTTCTGCTGTAGGAAGTGGGATGAACAGAGAAGGAGGCTTCGGCTGCAGCATGGAGAGCGATTCGGCGACCTTTCGTACGCGCTGGGAGGATACTCGAGCCGGAAAGATAGGGGCGAGAGCATCGACGGACCAATTGAACGTTGGAAACCAGACATAGTAGTGGTGAGAGCCACAATTCAGTTTGCGATAGAGACGGGACGCCTTCAGACCGCCAGCCAAGATACAGCAAGCATCGAAGACGACAATAACGAGCGACAACGTCTACGAATTCCAACACCCACCCTATAGCTAGGTAGGTAGCGAGCCGCAACCTACGTGCCTCCGCTAGCGCGCTGCCGATTAAGAGGCGCACGACGCCGGAACTGCCCTGCGGACAGGAGACCTATTACAAACTACTCGGCTCACTATCAGCTACGTACGATATACTACGGTAGTGTATTGCACTTTCTTTTACTCTTTCCTATGTTGAGCATGGCGTTAGACAAGCGATAAGCAGGTCTCATGGTTGGCTTCTGAACTGGAGCAGGTGATAGATAACAGAATGTACATAGCTGGCGCTTCGTAACGGCCCATACCCTTAGGGTGCATGGCCATAATAGAAAACACACACACACACACGTCCAGATTAGTAAATGCAGAAGGGAAAGTAAATCAGCAATCATTACACTACAATAGTACATGTAGCAGTGTCCCTATTTCCAATTCTGGGACCTGTGATAGAGATGTGTTATGACATACAATCTAGTATGCCCCACGCCTGACGCGTCTGCTCAACACGACGGAACCACGCGTTAATTTTGACTGGATCCTTACATAGAGCTTGCTGTGAGTGGAATTTCCTATTCCATTTCGTCTAGAGCTCTAGCTGGTTGTTAATAAATCGAGATACCTAGTTTTGGCCAACAGGCTAAGGTGGAGGAACCTGGCCGCGTGCAGCCAGTAGCGTGTTCGCTATCTGTCGTACGTCAATTAGCTGTGGCGAAAAGCCTTGTTGGTTAAGGTCCAGTATCCATCGAATTAGAGACTGCTCTTCTGTAGGAAGTAGCTTTCATTTAGTAGCGTTAGAGACTGCTCGAGGTAGCGCGCCAGCTAGTCGGCCTTGAAGCGTAGAATGAGGAGTATCGTACAGCGTAGCTGCCCTACGAACAGGTAAAGCTTTATCTTTTCGAACTGCAGCAGCTGCGAGAGCTATTCTACCTTCTTCTAATAGTAATTGAGGCTGTCGCGTGGGCGCTATGTTAAGTTGAACGCGTTGAGGCGCGTCAGTTTTAGTGTGGTGACTAGATGACTAGTGTAGCCGGATGACTGGTAGAACACGTTATAGCTGTATATACTTTAGTCAGCTTGCCAAGGCAAATCATACCAGCGCAACCCTCCGCTTCTCTACTCTCTTCCTCCCTTCCCTTTCGCAAAATTATCCTAACCACCAACTAGCGCCAACGGACCCAGGCATGCTGGAGCGCTATAAATGTTAAGATAGCACTAATCCTAAAGCCAACCTTTTATCCTGAAAACATACCTTTGGCCGTCTCTACTTTCCGACTAGACGGCCAAGTCCCCATTCTCAATCAGTAGCATTTTAATAGTAGATAGTGTCGTATCTTTAAGGTCGAGTTTTTAGACAGGGAGAGCTGGGCTGTACGTATCCCCTTGCACCTATAGACCAATTCCTAGGATACTATTATTAACGTTCTACGCGACGAACAGGTCGTGCTTTAAGAGATTAGTAGGACTACCTTCGCCTGGGCTCTAAAACTCTATAGATCGAGCTTTAAATTTAACAACCCTATTAGCTTCCCGTTTCTTACCCTGTTATGGATTAAAGGCTCCCCTCTCACCTAGACTGTAGATTATCTACTAAGACCAGTTCGGGATAAGGTGCTCGCTTAAATCGCCGAGATACAGAGGTCTCTTATCAAGTATATATAAGATAGTAATAGTATATTTAGCTAGAACTAAGTCTTTTATTCTAATCCGGATATATATACTTACTACTGCTTATTGTAGGGGGCTCTACTACCAAGTACTTTTCGAGAGTTATAGATAATAAGATTACCCGTGTTCGCAATGGCCGCCTCTCTAATATAACTAAGTAGGACTGTCTCGATTAGAAAAGCCTTCTCTCTCGTATCCTTTACTCTAAACTAGAGAATACGCTCTTTACTATAGATTATAGTAATCTATCGCTGTTAAATATTCTAGTCAACTCGGACTATAATATTACCGGGTAAGCAGGCTTCCTTTAAAATTATTATCCTATCCCTCTCCCTAGGATAAAATTGTAAATTACTAACTTCTTCCCTATTAAGTATTATCGATTGGGGTTTCGCTTTAATAGTTCTCCTCCAGCTAGCCGGCCGTATACCTTACTTCCTCCAGCTATCTAAGCTTACCCTACCTCCCGACGTAATACTCTAAGAAGACTAAAAGACCTATATTACCTCTTTTAAGTTTTAATCTTTAACGTCGCAAGTCGCATTTTAGATCTTGCTTATCTACTCGCCCGATAATATTAACTTCCGCTATTACTACCTAGAGTCACTTATTAGTAAGGGTATATACTTTATACTAGCTCGTTTTAGATGGAAGCTGCCTAAGCAGGAGCGGTCTAAAGCAGTATATTAGGGCTCCTCTTAGTACGAGCGGCTACGCCAAGCTTTTTCAGCGTTTATATTTTATATACTAGTCTATAGATAGAAGAGGAGCGTTAAGAAATTATAAATTAAAAGAGAATAGGTTAGCTTCTACTCTACGGCCTCGCTTCTTCTATAGTTTGTCTTGTCATCACCTCTAACCAACTTAAATTAGAACTAATCTATATATATAGGCTAATTTATCAGTAATAACTTAATCCTTTTAAATAGACATCTAAAGAATATTGTTCCGGAATATATTATTAATAAAGAGGTTGAGGTTTTCTTAAGTTTCATCCGGAGGATACTATACTAGCTCCCGGAGGAGCAGGCGACGGCTAAGAAGTTGTAGAATCATCCGTAGCTTAATCTTACTAGAGAATAAATAAGTAGGTAAATAGCTTAGTTAGGTACCTATAGAATATTAGTAGTCTAAAATTACTTTTTATAACTTCTATTTAAAATATCTACTAGACTATAACTGGGTAAATATTATTATTTTATATATAGAGGTGTTCTAACTAATATATAGAATTCTCGTATATGGTATACGTACTAGTATAATAGACATAGATACGGAACTAAATTTCAGGAAACAGAACAACCAAGTAAAATATAAAAAGCTGACGTAACTTTGTTTATAGCTTATATATCCTAAAATAGGACGGGTTAGGGTAAATAACTAATTAAATCAAATTAAATCGCTCCGTATAAAAGGGGTTATCGTAAAAGATACAATAAAAGCGAGAAACTCAGATTTTTAAAACTATAAGACAACTATTATCTAAATATATCTGCTAGTAGTATTATTATAAACAGTTAGAAATACTTCTTACGAGAAGAGGGTAAAGAAAGCTAAATAACAACTAATAGAGACCGTTTTACCCTTAGCGCTTGCTATTTAGAGCATTTCTTCTCAGCTTCTTCGATATACCTTATCTAGTAAATAAGATGTTAGGGGTTATATCTCTTGCGTTAGTAATAGCTGACTAACTACTACACTCCTCTAATAAAGACTCTAGCTCTGTAAATAATCGTGAGAGATAATAACTCTCTAAGTCTTATAAAAGTCTGGATTCTTCTAGAAGCAGCGGGACTTTAAAGTTGAAATCGGAAGAGAGCTCGTTAATAATAGAGCGAATCCTATCCAAGTGTTTTAGTATCTATATATTATAGACGTTCTTGGTGAATGTATATACCGACTACTTCTCTTTACTATCCAGTTCTATAAAGTTAAACTTGCGGATGGAGTGATAATAAATAGTAGTATCTTTTCCCTTAATTATAGGGTAGTAATTATAGATTCTTACTAAAGCGTGGTTGTAAGAGATGGAGAAAGCTAGGATATTCCGGTGAAGTTCATTCTCGCGCTTTACGAGCCGGAAAAGCTTAATAATAGCCCTAACCGCGAGAGTTATACTATAAGCATTCTACTAGTCTACGACATTAAGTACTACAGCACCGCATTTTACTTTATACGTTAGGAACAGGAAGTATATATAGTACGTAGCTATAAAGAGAGATATATCTATAATATCGCCTAAAATAGGTTTTATTTTAGATAGTTGTTCTTCTGTAAATGCGGTTTACTTAAGTCCTATAGTATAGTTAGGCTGGGGACGAGGCTTAAGGAGGGGGATAGAATTATTCCAGCCTTCGTTAACACTTTCGATTAAGCATTTGAGATGTTTAGCGCTATATACGGCTAAGAACTAGGTAGAAGAGACGATTAACTAAGTAATATCTTAAATAACTTTAGCTTCGTTCCTATTCTATATTATTTTACAAGTATCCTCGAAAAAAGTATTATAAAATATAGAATCCTCGGGAACTAGTTATTTCGCCTCTAGTAGGGTCTAGTATAAGTCCTTACTTTCCTTAGTAACACCATCTTCTTTTTCTCCCACGTATCTGCCTATATAGCTCCCTTTTGTCTTAAGTAGAATTTCGTAACGCGTATCTTAGTATAGTATACTCTTCTCCTCCCTTAGCTTTTAGTTGCTGGGTGTAGTAGAGCTAGCTATAAGAGAACCCGGTTCCGATCGTTTGCGGCGAAGGGAAGGTATTAACTTCCTCCTTATAAGCAGATAACTTATTGTATTATCCAGCTTAAAGTATTTCTTAGGCTAAGTTTGTTCCCTCTACTAATAATTAATAGGATTGAGTAGCGACTTGTTGCCGCAAACTAATACTTCTTTACTAGCCTGTATCTTAACAGTAAAGTCTGTAGATATCTATAGTCGCTTTTAAAGGGGGGCGGTATTATCGACTAGATGTTCGATTTTATAGGTTCGCTTTTAATATATAGATTATAGAGTAGTTAACTAGCCCTATAGAAGTTTAGCTTAAGTTAATCCGCAGTAGAGCCGGATAAAATTAATATACTTCTTAATATAGAGTTTTATTTACTAAAAGAGAATATTAGTACTTAATATACTTATTATACTCTAGATTTAGACGTACGCTTCTATGGATAGGTCTCTGCGCTTTTACTTTGCTAACACTTTAAGGATATTTCCCTACTAATAAGTCAGCGGTAGGCATTTGGTTGTAGAATTAGCGAAAGGTCTACCTTTATATATAGACTATTGCCGCCTGTCCTTTTAGGCAGCTAACTTTTCGCGATAACTAGCTATATTAATTGGTAGTTACGGGGGAAGAAAGATATCTTTATATTGCCGCCGTATTTAAAGCTAGTAGAAGGATGTAGAAGGTAGAAACTTGGTCAAGTAGGGGGCTGGAAGGCCGAAGGCTTAGAGAATGCAAAGACTAACACCTATTAGGTATAGCGTGAAAGAGTACTTAGTAATAATAACTTATTTAGCTTTAGCCTTAAATATTATCAGCAGCTTAAGAATACTTTCAACCTTATTAATATTTAATTATAATATACGGCCTGTTAGTATATAGAGGAGGATTATAGTTATTATAAAATTAGGGTTAAAATAGTAACACAATCATCACGACTTTGCGACTGTATTATAGCGGGTTATTCTAGCTATACTCTTAAATACTATATATTTAGACTTACAATTTCCCAAATAACAGACTATATTACTAGTATTAGAGACTCTCTAGAACTTGATCCTATTCTAACTCGGGTAACCCTGACTTTAATACCTACGGAAATTCTATTATTCGATTTCCCAGTCCCTTAAGTAGTTACGGATGTATTTTCTAAGCACTAGATCTATTTAGATTCTAAGAAGCAGTTTACTATACTATACTCTTACCTATAGTAATTCTAACTACTATATTAAGATTCCCTTTATATATAAGAAACGGTGTTCCCTCTAATCCTAATTACCTCAGCAGTTCGAGTCTTCGCGTAATAGTACCGTAGAAGTAGTATTATCGAAGCTGAGTTTATACCTTATAGTTAACTTTGTATCTAATATTAATTGTTCGGTATATATTAGGCTCGTATAGTCTAATTCGGGCTCCTTTATTTATTAAACCGTCTCTACGTAACTTTAGTTCGTTCAGTTAATCTATAAAGGCTGCCTAATCTACTTATACTCTATTAAAACTATAATTTAGCTCCATCCTCTTAAGTTATAAGGGTTAGCTCCGTCTAATTACGCCTAGTTATCCTCTATTTTATATAAATCCTTCAGTGTTGCTGGGTCTAAATAATACTATTATTAAGCAATCTAGTCTAGTACTATAGCTCTATCGGGCACGCTCGTATGAATTCGCTCTACTTAATTACTACTAGAGAGTAGAGCTGTTTAATCCTATTATTGTATTTATTACTAATACTATAACTACTATCGCCGAGCCATATTCGCATAAATTCTACGCCGCTCTACTAGCCTGTTAAGGCCAGCACTGTCTTACTATAGCTTAACTCTACCCTCTTATAAAAGGCCGATGCCTCTAATCGCAACCGTTTCTCTCTACTTAGAATAGATCCGTACGCTAATTACTCACCCTAGAGTACTACTATTTGTTATATCTAATCCTATAGCTATCTATTAATTGCGTTTATATAAATTTGCTATACTTAATTAGCTTCTATATATTAGATGTATCCAACCCTACTCTAATATATACTATCCAGGTTAGGTTTATATAACCTGGCTCTAGGTTGATTATACCAGCGTAAGAACATCCCTATATTATTCTTATCTAGAGCTCAACTCTACTCTATACTATCCTACTAGCCTGTTAAAGCTGACAGTATCTTACTATAATTCAGCTCCGTCTGCGAAGGCCAGCGCTCTCTAATTACAACTGTTACTCTCTATTTAATATAGATCTTCTACCGCTCGCTTAGCTTAAAGAAAACCTTAATTTACTAACCCGCCGCTATCCTTTACCAACTATATATATAGGTTTTACTGTCGCTTAGCCGGAGGTGATTACTTAGCTGTTACAGCAGGTAGGGTAGGCCGATAGTAGTCTTCTATCTAGGGACTCGCCCTTAAGTTACTTATAAGGACTGAGGGATTTAATTCTTGGCCAACGGTATTATTAGATTTACTTTAGTATTAGAGCCCTTCTATTTTGCGGTTACGCCGGGCGTAAAATAGTATAGGAAACAATCTATACTAAACTATCCAGTCGTTAGTAGGAGAACTATAAGAAAACTAAACACTAATAATAAAAGTAAATACAGTATAATAGTCGCATGTTTTCGCTCTATAATTTCTAGAATACTATCTATACGGATGAGAAGTTGCGTTTACAAAGGATAGAGGCAGTTTCTAGAAACTTTTCGTGAGGTGTAGTCGATTTTAGTTACCCTTACTTAGAGGATTCGCGATTAGGTAAGAACAGCTGGCTTTAAGGGGTCTAAAACAGCCCCCTAGCTTACGCTGCGTAGCCTCCGCTTAGTCTACTAAGCCTTAACTTAGGTTCGCTCACGCTCGACTCAGGTTAAAGCGGTAGTTGCTTAGGTTGGCGGCTATAACTAGAACCAGTTGTATAAGAGAAGTTTGACTGTCTCTATAGGTATTTTAGCTCTACTACTCTATTTATTATTACTATACTATAATCTATTATACTAGTATTACGGACGCTTATACATAGTTGGTTAATCGTACTTTAAGCAGTTAACTCTATTACTATATACTACGTATAAATATTAAAATATTATATAAAGAATAGAGATATCTATATTATATAGGTTTTTATAGGAGCTAGGTCTATACTACTATACAGGCTAGCTGGGTTAGCAAAACCTTCCTCTATTATAGTTACGATAAGTCGGTTATATTCTAGCTAGCAGCTAATAGCTATTACTAGCAGCTAGTTTAAGTATTATAGTAAGAGTAGTATAGGTGTAGAGGTGTTGTGGTATTACTATAATAGTACCCCCCTCTTAGTTATAAGCTCCTATAAGTTAGGTCTTTATATTATATTTAGGTTATTTATAATTAAATAGTAGTTATTAATACTAGTATTAGTTAAGGTTATAGGCGTATTAGCGCAATTAGTTATTATTATATAGTAGTACTATACTAAAGATTAGGTTAGGTTGTAGATATATTAGCGCGACTAGTAGTTAATAGTAGTACTATATTAGGGGTTAGATCGGTTTAGTTTATATAGTAGTACTATACTAGAGATTAGTAGTAGTATTATTACTAGTATTATATTAGTATAGTATTATTATAGGCGTCTAGAAATATACTTAAATTAGACCCTAGCACCTAATTAAAAATCTAAACGTAATATTATATTTAAGTCTTATTTATTTAGGTTTCTAATATAGTAATCTTCTACAGTAGTTGTTTTAGTAAAGTTATTAGCTAGGTACTATTCTAGGTTATAATAGCTAGTCTACTCAACTAGGTATTTATACTAGCGTTTCTATTAGTTATAGTAGAGGTCTTCTATTTACTTAATAAGATATTTTAATTTTCTATTAATCTTAATAGGTTTAGGGTTGTATATTTATTAACTAAATAAGTAGTTAAACGACTTAGGTACTAACTATAATAGTAATATATAGAATATAGGATATATTTTAGCTAATTCGGGTAGCTTTAGTCTATAAATATATAAGGATACCTTTATAATAACCTTATAGGGGCCTATATTCTTCTAATTAAATTTTTTCGATAGTCTTTATATATATATATTTCTAGCGTCTAGCTAGACTAGATTATTAATCTAGTAGTTAGGGGCTAGTACGCGCTTATAGTTAATATACTCTTATTAAAACGCTTATATTTAGGTAAGTTCTTCTCTAATATACTTTATAATATTCTTTATCTTATTAACTAGTCTATTAGCTTTCTAGGCTATTAGGGACTGTTTTAGCGGTTAATAGATCTTTATAGGCGGCTTAAAGTCTATTTAAGGGTGCTAGCTAAAGTAGGCTAGAAATAGGGAGACTTTTATTAATTTAGACACTATATTATTTACTTTAAACTGCGCTATTAGCAGCTATTTAACCTAGTTATCTTATTTATAGCTAGTATAGGCTTAGAGAACTTATTCTATTACTGCGTTAGCGTTCTCTATCTAACTATTAGTCTCTAGATAGAAGCTGGTTAATATATATATATTAATTTATAGCTGTCTATAGAGCTCTTAGTAGAAGGTAGAGATAAACTATATTCTACAGTCAAACGTAATAGTATATAGCAGTTTATAATAAACCTATATATAGCGACGGAATAGTTAGATAATATTAGGAGCTTCGATTCTTGCGTATAGTATCAGGTGTCTATACTTGCTAAGCCTATTAACTACTACTATAATATTTATATAACCTTCTAATTCTAGTAGATTAGTTATAAAGTCTATAGAGATGTCTTAAAACCTTCGTTTAGGTATAAGCAACGGTTTTAGTAATCTATAGTACTTTTCTCTAAAAGCCTTACTTCTTTAATATATATAATAATAGCCTATATATTATTATACCGAGTTAAATATCTTTAACTAATAGTACTCGCGCTGGACTAGTTCTAAAGTCATTTCTTAACTAGAGTATCTACTAGACAGCGAGTTATAGACAGCTTATAGTAGCTTAAGCTTTAGCTTATTATAGTCTAGTACTATAAGTTGATTTTAGTAGTATAGTCGGTTATTATACTTTTTATAGTTAGCTAGAGTTAGGAGCTTAGATTAATAGGCTCCTTCTTTTAGTAGCTTTAGGGTATCTTAGATTAGATTATCGTTCGAGTATTCTTCGTCGATAATCTCTATAATTAATTAGCCTACTTCTATCTATTAGAATAGTTTAGTACGAAGTAATATCTATTAACAACTTCTATAGGCCTCTTCTTATATAAGCTCGTTCTATAACCTCTAAGTTAAGGTATTAGGTTTCTCTCTAAGTTTTCTAGGTTGGTACGTAATACTAAAGTTAAACCTTAATAGATATTCTAACTAATAGGCCTATTAGTAGCTTAGCTACTTCGTTATTATAAAGTACTATAAGTTCTTATAATCGCTTAGCACTTTTATAGGAAATGCTACGCCTTTTAATTTAGGCCTCTATTACTTAAAATATTAGATAATCGCGAGCAGTTTCTTATTATATATTTTATAGTTACTTTTAGCAGAGTTTATATACTTAGAGAAGTAGGTAATAGGTCTTAGTTTACCGTTAGCGCCTCTCTAGGATAGTATACTAACTGTTATAAAGTTAGACGTGTTAGCTTCTACTACTATTAGTAGTTTAGAGTTAAAGTATTAGAGAATTAGTATAGAGATAAAGGTATCCTTTAGGTAGTTAAAGGAATATTAATAGCTATTATTCTAGTCGAATTAAGTGTTCTTCTTAGTTAGGGCTACTAAGGGGGAGATTTTCTATAAGAAGTTGCTAATAAATTGTTGGTAGAAGTTTACAAAGCTTATAAAGGCTTAAATATCTTTTATATTCTTAGAGTATTCTTAGTTAATAATTATCTCTACCTTTTTTAGGTCTATACGGATCTCTTCTATAATAATTATATACCCTAAGTAGGTTACTTCTAACTAGTAGAACTTATACTTATCTATATTAAACTATAGACTATTTACTCTTAAGGCTTTAAAGACTAGCTAGATATACTACTTATAATCCTTTAAATTCTTACTAAATATTAGAATATTATTAATATAGGTAGTATAGAATATATTAAAATATAGTCTTAGTATATTATTTATAAAGTACTAGAATATACTTAAAGTATTAGCTAGGCTAAAGGGTATTATTAGGTATTTAAACAGCCCGTAGCGTATATAAAAGGTAGTCTTCTATTTATCTCCTTTAGCAAACCTTAGCTTATTAAATACGGTAATAATATTAAGTTTTATATAGTACTTAGTCTTACTAAATTAGGTTAATATTTTTTAGATTAGTAGAATTAGGTATTAGTTCTTAATAGTAATAGTATTTAGGGCTCTATAGTTTATATAGAATTAAAGACCACCTCTAGATTTCTTTATAAAAATTATGAGTATAGCTACTAGTAATAAACTTACTCTAATAAATCCCTTAGATAAGTTCTTATTAAGGTACTTCTTTAATACCTTTAACTCGTTCTAGGATATCTTATAGAGTAGACCGAAGCTGGCTTACTTACTATTCTCTAGTTTAATCTTATAATCGTATAGTTATTATTTAAACAGCTTATCTGTATTCTTATATAAGAAGACGGATAATAGATTATAATATTCTTTAGGTACTTTAATAATAGGATTAATATATACCTTTAAGGCTAGAGCTTTATTAATATTAGCTATTAATACAGCGAGGATTTTATAGTTAAGTTACTAGGAGAGTTAGACTAGTAGTATAGCGCCTATATAATATATATCTAGCTATAGTATAGACTTTAGGTATTTAAGCTTAGATAGGTTTTCTTAACTATAATCTTTATCTAAAGTTAGATTAGTTTTAGTTTTAAGTTCTTTTAACTAGTATAGTATCTTAAATAGCTAGTAATTATATTAAGTATAGCTTAACAGGCGGAGCTTTAAGCGGCGCTACTTAAGCTTTAAACTATATAAGAGTTATAAATTAGTTATTTTAGGATCTCCTTTTATATTAAATTCGAGTAGTTTATAGTCTTCGATAACTATTTAAGTAGCCTATTAGCAGATAGTAATACTAGTAGATTATAAATATTAAGTTAAGTATTAGTTAGTAGTAAAGACTAGCTATTTATTCTTATAGTCTAGGTTTATACGATACTTATATATTTATAGCTATCCTAAAATTAACTAGTATTTTTCTAATATAGTTATATAGAGATATACTATCTCTAAATAGTTTAAGTATTAGAGAGTTAAGGTAATTAAATAGGAGATAATCCCCCTATAAAAGACTTCTCTATTAAAGCTAGTTAGATATAGGTTATATAAGAGTCGTATCTTTTAGAGTTTTAGGGTATATACGAGGTCTCTATAAATATAGCTATAACTAGTAGCCCCAGTATTAATAAGAATATTAATATCTTACTAGACTAGGTCTTAATAGATTAAAAAAGAAGCTAGAATCTAGTAGTTCTATAACTATTTCTATAGAGGCTAGTTCTATAAATATATAGAGATTTGGTGTAGGTATAGTCCTAAGAGGTAATTTACTTCCGGGATGGACCTTTTAGCAATATTCTAGTTGGCGAGGCTAGCTATATTTAAGAGTAAGAATAATAGCCTTATCTATAGAATAATAAGCATGTTAAGGATTAGTTAGAGGATTAGTTGGAGGATCGAGAGTAGGACCTATAAGGTATAGTAGAGCTTTAAGACCCTTAATAGATTAATAGTAGAGGGGCGCTGCATTCTGGCGAAATATATCCCTTACTACTATACTTATAACAGCGTTTTTCACGGCGGTACCTTTCTTATTTATTAGAGCCTATAAGCATATAGCTAGAAGTATCGAGTTCTATAGTATTCGGGTCCTTCTAGTAAGTAGTATAATACTTTGGTTATTTGTAGTAGGTGCTAGATAGGTAATATAGGTTAGTATTATATAGGGAAATCAGGTTAGCGTAGTTATTTAGGGTGCTAGATATTATAACGCCTATTATAGCACAGCAGAACTTATTAAAGAGAGAACATCGGAGATATATAATTTATCCGGTCTTATTTAGTTTAGTATCTGCAATCAGGTGTTAGAATTTAGTAAAGTAAGTAAGAAACCTGCTTCAGCCTTACTTTAAGGTCTCTAGCTTACTCTATACTATAGTCTCCTTATTCCGGTTACTATAAGTAGATTCTAAGAAGGCGACTAAGCTATCTATAGAGTTAATACTCTTATCTATTAATAGGTTAACTAATATTACTAGGTCTTATTCTAGGCGGGAATAGGTATATAGAAGGCGGGTACGTTTAGTTGGGCATTAGTTAGCGTTTTCTTCTAGTTTATAGTAGAGCTTTCTAATAAAGTATAAAAGCTCTAAACGTTTACTAGAGAATATTAGAAGGTTAGGTAAATAGTTAGAATAGAAATATAGGTTATATATAGTCTTAAGTAGATTAGGGGTTAATATAGGTATCTATTTAGAAGCTAGGGTTATAGGCTGAGTCGGGCTAAGGGCGGGTAATAGTTTTATTACTGTTAATATACTAGTAGCTAGTAGAGGAGTAGCTGTTTAGTAGCTACTAAATTCTCTTCGTATCGCTTTAAGGTCTAACTTATAGCGGTTCTCCTAGATTACTAAAGCCTCTACTAGCATCTTATTCTTCTACTATAAAGAGTCTAGTTTACCTTAAATCTCTTTAAGTATATTAATAAGCGCGTTCTCGTCTATAGTATATAATAGTAGATAATATAATATAATATTATAGACGCTTACGCGTAGTTAATTAATCGTACTTTAAGTAGTTAACTCTATTACTACGTACTACGTGTAAATATTAAAACGTTATATAAAGAATAGAGATATCTATATTATATAGGTTTTTATAGGGGCTAGGTCTGTGCTACTATACGGGCTAGCCGGGTTGGTAAAACCTTCCTCTATCATGATTATAACAAGTCGGTTATATTCCAGCTAGCAGCTAATAGCTGTTGCTAGCAGCTAGTTCGGGTATTATAGTAAGAGTAGTATAGGTGTAGAGGTGTCGCGGTATTACCGTAACAACTAGTCTATTATATTTACTTACTATTATTAAAGTAATTTCTATTAGTTTCTTTTTCTCTACTTATAAATATATTTAAGTTTAGTAGGTATCTCTACCTAATTTAGGATTAAAAGAGAGTTTATTTTTAACTTCTTAAGCGCTAGTATATTAGATTAAAAGTTGTAATAATACTATACTTAAAGCTAATATATAGGCTACTAATAGTTTTAGAATAAGTTTCTATCTAGAGGTAGGAATAAAGTATCTGATATTAAGTAGTATTTAAAAGATTTAATATCGCTTAAATAGGTATATTCTAAAGAATATTAAAGGGTATAATATATATTTAGAGATTCGATAATTTACTATATTCTTTATTAATACTAGAACTAAAAAATCTATTATTAAAAGTTTTTAAAAGTATTAAAGTTTTAGGTATAGTTTCTACTTTTAATAGTATTTAAGATAAGAGTCCTCTAGCTAGTAGAATAGGCGTGCTAACTACTAGCAGGCAGATAGATCTACTAAGAAAAATAAGAGGTATATAAGGTATAGAGTTCTATTTAAAGCGGCTGTAAAGAGCGAGATATTTACTACTACTAGATATAGTAATAATCCTTCTATAGGCTTATCTATAGAAACCTTATTATAACTTTTACTTCCTCTAAATAACTAAGTTTAATAAACTTTCTAGCTTAAGGTAGTTATTACTAACCTCCCTAAGCTGGTCTAAAGGCCTTACTAAGCTATTTAATTAGTAGTAGTAATAGATAATATATATAAAGAATAGGAATTTAATTAATATATACTAATAATATATACTTATTAGATAACATATTTTATAAGTAAGTTACCTACCTAAGTAAGTCGCTTACCTTATTAGCTATCTCTATATTTAGAGGCGTATATTATAACAACGCCTACAGGTATTACTATAATAATTTAATAGAGGATAGATATACTATTTATCTACTACTATATAAGTTCTAGTATTAGGTTTAGGCTTGCTGCAGCAGCTGCAGTGCTTCTAGTATAGTATATCTACTCTTCTACGCTTCTTTCCTACGCGTACTTTGTCCTCTAACTACTTATCTACCTCCTTTTAAGCAGCTATCTCAGCAGCTTCAGCCTTAGTAAGGCTACCTTACTTCTGTAGAACCTTTTTTAATCGCTTTTTACGCTGCGATAGAGCCTTATTTACTTCTTAAAGCTGATTAACCTAACGCTGAAATAGTATATATAAATAAGCTATCTGTATAGCACTTTTAGCAAGTAAATTAAGAGAATTATTAATCGTAGTAGGTAAGCTATTCTAATACCTAGTAATACGGTCTTAAATTAGTATTGTTTAAGACCCTAGTTCGACGGCGTTAGTTAGTATTTTTAACTCTTAGAGGCAACTAGCTGCTGGTAGTAGTAATAGAGTATAAAGCTTAATATCGAGCTTTAATAGTACTAGACTAGTACCTTAAAAGCTTGCACATATATTAGCCTTAGTAATAGAGCGCTGATATACTATATAAAAGGTTAGTAGAAAGTCGAGCTTTATAATATAGTAGATACTAGCTTATATAAGCTTATCAATCTTACGCCTATATGCTTACTTTAATAGCAAGAAGTAGCCTATATCTATAGGCTGTAGTAGATGCGATAAATATACCGGCATATATAATAGAATAATATCCTTCTCTTTATAGAGTAGCTGAAACTTAATAGACCTATAGCTCTTATAGCTATTAATAACTAGTAGATAATAAGCGTCTATTATATACTACCTTATATACTAATTAAAACGCTCTAGCTATTTAATTATAAGCTTATTATTTGTCTATCTACTATTACTTAGCGCGATTACTCCTCTAGGTAGTATATTAATCGCTCTAATACTATATAGAGAGGTACTGCTTACTAGTAAAGATGATAAATAGTAGGATAGTATTACTACAAGCGCTAATAGCCTAAATAACTATTATCTACTTATAATCGCTTAGCTGTAGTAATTTTAGTCAACTAGCTGATAGCTTAGTATTAGTAACTACCTTACTAGTAGATACAATACCTATCTAGAAGCCTGTCTTATTAAAATTATAGATATTATTATTAGTAATACTATACTTTACTTTAGTATTGCGTACTAGGTTAAACTAACTACTAATAACTTTAGGATCTTTATAGCAAGCTCTTTAATAGTTATATTTTTAATAGAAGTATATTTTAAGCTTAGAAATATGATTAATATAGTTTATTAGCCAGTTTTTACTAATCTAGTCTATAGAGCGAGCTCTGAGTAAATGGTTAGCTATATCTTATATACTATCGATTATAGGAGGGTATCTACGAGATAATAGGTCTAATATATACTATATTATAGTTGATTCTTCTAGCTTTATAAGCTTCTTTAAATTGAGCTTATAATTATATTGTAAAGGTTTACCAGCGCGTCGGTCTCTAAGTATTATTTGGGGGATGCTATAGGTAGCTGCAGCACTTTATATACTCTAAATTTAATCTTAATTAATAGCTAAAATAGCTAGTAATATCTAACCTTCTTAATAGATTAATTAAGGTTGAGGTAGTTGCTGCATCGCGTTATAAGTAGGTAGAGTATAACTTCTTAGTAAAAGTAGGCGACTTGCTTAGGTGGGCGACTCGCTTATAAAATACGTTATTTCTCGTTAAAGAGTAATAATTATAATACTCTATCTCTAGTATAATAGAGTTTAATAAGATTATCTAGACCTTCTAACTAAGATAATAAATTTATTAGCTCTATTAGTATAGTATATATATATATTAGAATATCTAAAAGTATTATAAATCTATTATTACTTTAAACTTCTATTAGTTTAAGCTAATAGTCCCTCTAAAAAGCTAGTAACTAGTTAAAACTAGGCTAGCTATTTAGTAGGTTAAGGTCTCGTTTATTATTATAATTAAGTAGATAAATTACTCTACTAACTAAAAATAGTTATATACTACTATCTAAAAAATTAAGAAAAAGCTTTTAATCTATTAATCTTTATTTTATCTAAACCTAGTAAGTTTCTCTATATTAAGTTAAATTAAGCTGTAGGCGTTATATCTAGTAGTACTCTTCTATTAATTTATTTAAGTTTTAGCCTTATAACTATACTTCTTATAAAACCTAAAAACTTTAATTTCTTATAAAATACTAAATAAGTTAAAATAGAAATATTATCTAATTTTTAGTTAGTATAGTTTATAGTTAAAACTATAATAGTATCTAATTTTCTTTAATTCTCTAACTTTCGTTTACTAATTAATAAAAATATCTTTAGTAAATATTTTTATAGTAATATATCTTATAAGCAAGCGGCCTATATAAGTAAGTAGTCTACCCCATCAACTTTTTTAACCTTTATATATATATAGCTTAACAATTAAATAATATAATAGCAATTTACAACTTGTGTGATTATTCTATAAAAACCTCTACATCCTTCTAGCATATATAAGAATTATGTCTAGTCTTACCGCAGCGGCTATAGTATACTTTATACTATCTACTCGTACTTAATTACACTTTAAATTAGCGTATTATAGCCCGAGTTTCCTTCTTATTATCCTTTTTAGTAATAATCATCTCATCTTATACTTTTATTAGGGTCCCTTACACTTAAATCCGCCTTTTTTTCCGCTGTTTCTGTTTTATTACTACTTTATTTACTTCTTAAAGGCTGACGATTTTATTATATATTAACCGGATCTAATATATTACTTTTATAGAGCCTTTTTTAAGCTAATTTAGCTTCTTAATAATAGAAGCTAGCGAAAAGCTTATATCTCTTTAAATCCGATTATAAATTAATATTAATTAAGCTTCTAGCTCGCGCGCGTTACTTAGTATTTTTACTTCTTATAGGGTATTATCTTATATTAGCGGTGTT
The DNA here is from genome assembly GCA_010094045.1 of Lojkania enalia. Classification (NCBI taxonomy): domain Eukaryota; kingdom Fungi; phylum Ascomycota; class Dothideomycetes; order Pleosporales; genus Lojkania; species Lojkania enalia. The sequence continues at coordinate 276,292 of ML986630.1, forward strand.
AGTATACGAAGCTTTATATTAAGCTTTAAAAGTACCGTTTCTAAATTAAACAGGATTAGACTAGCTCCTTAAAAGCTTATATAAATATTATCCTTTATAATTAATATATTAAAAGCAACTTTAAAAGCTAGAAAGAACTTAAGTTTTATAATATAGTTAATATAATTATATACTAAAACTAAGATCTAATTTCCATATATACATTTTAATAGTAAGAAGTAGCCTATATTTAGTAGCTATAATAGGTATAATAAATGAGCTGGTATATAGAGTAGAATAATACTCTATTCCTTATAGAGTTTCTGGAAATTAAGTGAGTTATAACTATTATAGCTATTAAAGATTAGTAGTTAATATACACCTATTATATAATCCCTTATATATCTATAAAAGTGCTTTAACTACTTAATACTAAGTTTATTTATTATTTAGCTGTTCTTACTAATTATAATAGCCTAGTTTTTAGGTATATTATCGCTTTTATACTAGGTAGAGAGATAGTAGTAGCTAGCAATAATAATAAAGGGTAGGAGCGTCTAGCTAGCAGTATTAATCCCCTAAATTACTAAAATCCATTTATAATTATCTAATTAAATTACCTTTAGTTAATTATATCTCTCTATACCTATAATAACTAGTTATAATAAGATAATACCTATTTAAAAGCTAGATTCGTTAAAGTTGTATATATCTTTATCTATAATATTATACTTCTTTTTAGTATACTATATAAGTTTAAACCAGCCTTTAATTAGCTTAGAATTTTCGTATAAAGCTTTCTAGCGATTATAAGGCTAATTTAGACGTATCTTAAGCTTAGGAGTACGTCTAATAAAGTTCTTAAGCTAATATATACTAATCTAGCCTATACTACGCTTAGTAAGTAAGCTATTAGCTATATCTTATATAGTAGCTAAAATAGGCGCAAATCCTCGCAAATTTAGGTTAAATATATATTAAATAATAACCTCCTCTTTAGGTTTTGTTAGTCTTTTTAAGTTAGGCTTATAATCGCGCTATAAGCGGATTCTAGTATATTATTATTAGCGTACGGTTATTTAAATTGTATTAAATATTAAAGCAGCGCGTCTTTTACTATTTATTTAGCTTCTTTTAGTAGTTAAGAGAGCTAAGTTTACATAATTCTCGTTTTAGGCTATATTCTTATTATTTTATTATTATATTATTATTAAAAGCTTAGATATCGCGTTTTAGTAATAGAGTAGACTACTTACTTATATAGAGCTCTCGCTTATAAGGTATATTAGTATCTCTAAAAGTATCTAGATTAGAAGATTTTAATCGCCTATTAATATAGTAATTCTCTATATAAAGAAAAAGAATAGGAGTTTAAAATTCTATATAGATTATAAAGGCCTAAATAAGATTACTATATATAATTAGTACTCTCTTCCCCTAATTTTAAAGTCGCTAATGCGTCTAGTATAAGCTAAATACTATACTAAGCTTAATATTAGAAAAGCTTATAATCGAATTAGATTAAAGAAAGAAGATAAATAAAAGACCGTATTTGATATTACATACAGTTCTTTTAAGTATACTATTATACCGTTTAGACTAATAAATATACTAGTTTAATTTTAAGTATATATTAACTAGATACTTACTAGCTTTATTAATATAATATATATTATATACTTATATAATATATATTATATACTTATATAATATTTTAATTATCTCTAATATAGAAAAGAAATATATTAAGCATATAAAGAAAGTAATTTAGAAATTATATAAAGCTACGCTCTATATAAAATTTAGTAAGTATAACTTCTATACTAGAGAAATAGATTTCTTAAGATGTATTATTTACACTAAAAAGATTAAATTTAAATACTTTCGATTAAAACCAATCTAGAATTAGGTAGTTTTATAAACAATATAAGATATATATATCTTTATTAGATTTATTAACTACTATTATAAGTTTCTTATAGGATGTTTAAAGATTGTCTTACCTTTAATAAAATTAACCTAAAAGGGGTTATAGTCTACTAAAAGAGACTATACCTAAAGAAGAGAAGAGGATTAAGTCCTAAATATTAGTTAGAACTAGAGGCCTTCTAATAGTTAAAGAAAGCTTTTATAAGCGTTTCTATCCTAGCTTATTATAAGCTAACTCGGCTTATAAGGGTTAAAGTTAATACTTGCCTAGTAACTCTTAGTTTACCCTAGCAGCTTTAAAATTACCCAGCTACTT
>ML986631.1:1710-22179 GCA_010094045.1 Lojkania enalia
AGTAGTAGTAGTAGTAGTAGTAGTAGTAGTAGTAGTAGTAGTAGTAGTAGTAGTAGTAGTAGTAGTAGTAGTAGTAGTAGTAGTAGTAGTAGTAGCAGTAGTCTACAAACATAATTTATAGCTAGATACTCTCGATCGTTAACCCTAACTCCTTATATACCCGTAATATTATAGTATTCCTACTATTCTTTATTACAGCGTTTTATTATAGTTATATTAATACTAATATAAATCTAGCATCTTACAATCGACGCTCTATCGATTTCCTATTAAGGTTTCTAAGAAACCTATCAGCTAATTATATATCCGCGGATAGGGGATAAAGAAGATAAGTAGGAGGTAATAGAGCTTATTAATATATAGATAGCGTGGTAGGAATTAATACTATAGGCTCAGGACCCTTTAAATATACTCGATAAACTAAGGTAGAATATAGCTACTCGTTATAGTAAGATCTAGAGACAATTTAGGGAAGCTGTATAATTTCTAGATAGTTACCTATTTATATTCTATTAATACTACAGCCTTTAACTTATATATTTAAATAAGAATTATAATAGTATAAAGTATCTAATAAATTACCTTAGATCCTAGGCCTATCTAAGAACTCTAGCTCCTAAGTATAATAGGTTTTATATACCTATAGCTAGGCCTCCTAATAATAAAGATCTAATTATACTACTATACTCTACTAGCACTTTTAAGTACGAACTAGTCCGTATTATTATTAATAATAACTAGTCTTTCTAAATAGTAGATTACCTGTCCTTTTAACAATTCGTTTAATTCCTCTAACTAGATACTATATTAATTAGCCGATTTAGTTTTATAGGGCTATTCGAGTATAAAGTTATAGTAGCTTAGTTCTCTCTTTTATATAACCTTAGCTAAAGTATAAAGATATTAATTGCGTTTAATACCTGGTTTGTAAAAAACTACCTTAGTTTCCTTATAATAAAAGGGTACTTTATTAATTAGGACTGGGAGTTCTGTAAGAAACTACTTAATTTTATCCCTGTTCGAGGAAGCTATACTAGTATTTCTATAGTAATAGAAGTACTATATATTCTATTAAATATAAACATATAACGACGATTGTTAGTAACTACTTATAATAACGCTGCTAATAATAGTACACTTATATATACGATATAAGAGATACTATATAAAGATAGTATTAAATAGAACTGCGAGGAGAATACAATTCTATATCTCGCTTATATTATCAATCTTGTTGTTTAGGAAATTATTTACTATCTTAAGCTCGTACCCCCCGAAGAGATAGGAGACAGAGGAACTTTACGGCAATATAATATAAATAAGATCTGGATATAAATTTCTATCCTAAATTCTCTTTATAAGGTATAGCTTTTATTATAGTTAGTTATTATAGTTATTACGTACTAATTTCTAGTTAGATTCGAGCTATTTATAGAGTAATTAATCGATTACTATAGCGCTATAAGCGTTTTATTACTTTATAAGGCTCTCTACTACCTAAATACTAGCTATCTATAATAAAAGATATCTTAACTCGATAGAATTCGATATTTAATATATATAACCGAGTAGTAGGCTTTAAATAATATATTAACGACTAGCTTTAATATAAAATTAATTTAAAGATCCCTATTTAGAGATCTAGTAATAATAAGGACGCTAAGGTAGATTTCTATAATCTCTAGCAACTTCGACTATCTACTACTAAATAGTACTATTTAATACTGATTGTAGACCTGTTTAACAATTTTAAAAGGGTAACTAAAGTACTTAGTAAGAATATAAAGCCTTAGATCCAGTATATTTAGCAAATATATAATAGGCTCTTCGATTTCCTAGATAATATAAATAGGGATCTAGCTGAAGATGCAGAGAGTAACTTAGATTAGCTAATAGTAGTAAGAGCTATAATAGAGAAGGGTCGATCTAAATTAAGTAAATACTACTTAAAAACAGACGTAAAGTATAGTTACTTATTTAACTATATAATAATCTTAGATCTATTTTAAAAGCTTATAGTATATAAAGTACTTTTATTATAGCTATTTATTATATTAGCTTCTAACTATAACTATAGGACGAGACTTAGAACCCTTAGTATAGAGAAACCTATTGCTAACAATTTCTTGAATATCTTAATCGCTATAATAAAGATATACTAGACTATACCTTATTTATAACACCCTAACCTTAATAGATATAAAGTAATAAGTAGTTTTATAAACTATCTTTACAATATTTATCCTTAAGCAGCTCCTTAAGTTTCCTAGGCCAGGATCTAAGTAACGTAGGAGAGGGAGAGGGAGAGGAAGAGGGAGAGTTAGAGGAAGAAGAGAAAGAATTAACTTATTAAGAAGGAGAAAGTTATCTAAGTATACCTCTTATTCGAGGTTATAACTTTAATATATTAGGCTGGTAGAGAGTAAATAAATATTAGTATCTGCGGCTTACTCAGGTTATAAGAGATATTCTCCTAATATAGATTATAGGAGTTAGTATTAAGCGGGTTTTTAATACTACTAGAGATATAATCGGAGATAGAAGATATTACCTTACTATATAGAGAATCCGGGATATTATATTTCTGAAATATATAATAAGCGGAGAGGACTATTATACTAAAGAGGTACGCTAGACTATAGAAGCCTAAAATACTAGCAAGCTAAGCCCTTTTTATAGCGCTAATAAGGTTATAGATCTTTTTAAACTTCTAGCCTAGATATATAATAAAGAACTAGAGATTAACTAGGAGATTAACTAGAAGAATATTAATCCTAATACTACTACTAATAAGGAGCTGCCGCGAAAGTATATTTGTTAAGAAATTTATAAACCTCTATAGTTTATATAATAAATTACTATTATAAATATATTATTATATTAGATTAAGCTATATAAGATTAATAGTTAAGGAGTATACTACTATAGTCTATAACGTACTATAGTATACTACTCTAAAATCTAATAAAGCAAGATTAGCCCAATCTATAATAAATAGCTATAATAAAGCCCTAGAATATTATACTATATATACTCTTACTAAGCTACTTTCTAAAGTATACTAATTAGTTAAACTCTAAAGAAACCTAGTCTATATAACCCTACTTTAATCTATACTCTATTACTAAGTAGCTACTCTAACTCTACTTATACTCTAGGCTGATTAGTAAGACCTTAACCTTAATCCTACCCTACTTACGTAAGACCCTAACCCTAACCCAACCTATACCTATCTACCAGCCTATTTATAAGAGCTAGGTCTATACTATTATATAGGCTAGCTAGGTTAGTAAAACCTTCCTCTATTATAATTATAATAAGTTAGTTATATTCTAGCTAGTAGCTAATAACTATTACTAGTAGCTAGTTTAGATATTATAGTAAGAATAGTATAGGTATAGAGGTATTATAGTATTATTATAACAGTACCCCTCTTTTAGTTATAAGCTTCTATAAGTTAGTATTACTAACCTATATACTATTAGTATATATAATAACCGCCGTAATAGTTGTATATATACTAGAGCCTTATTTATATTAGGTTAGTTAGAGGTAGTAGCTTTAGTAAAGAGAGAGTATTAGAGTTATTAGTTCTTTAAATATAACGAATATATTTTTAGAAGTTTAAACGTAGTAATAAGATAAATTTACGAGAATAACTATATAGGATTTAATCTATAAAAAAGATCTATTAACTTATATAGAAAGGTCTAAGACTATTAAGCCTAGCTTATTAGGTTTATTAAATCTATTAGGTCTATTCTACTATATCTAATACTTCTACTATTATTATATATATAGGTTATACTATATTTTATTATCTAACTAATTATCTCCCTAGTTTCTATAATTCTACTACTTACTATCTAATAGTTAGTCTATAATATATATCTACCTATTATTATCTTATTAGTCCTTATTTAAGTCGACCTATACTATAGCTAATATTAGATTAAGCCCTAGTTATAAAAGTAGTACCTTTTAGTATTCTATATTTATAATATTTATTCTTCTCTCTATAAGTTTATCCCGAAGCTCTTTAATCTATTATCTTATCTATTCTATCTAGGTATAGTATTCTACTATCTCTAACAGCTTATTCTAGCTTCTAATATATTCTATATAAGTATACTATAATACTATATCTATATTTTTCTATTCTAGGGTTAGTACTTTATATATTTCGGTAGGTCCCGTTTAACTTATAAGTATAGCCCTATTCTTCTTCTTTTCTTCTTCTATTATACTAAAGGTTTAACGCGAATATATCTACTTATAGCTATTATACTAGTTACTAAATTCTTTCTCTAGGCGTTATAATAGATTCGTCTTACTATTATTCGAATAATTAGTCTATAAATTATAACTATTATAGTAATACTACCCTTTCTTCTATATATAGAGAGTATCTTTCTTAGAGTTTGTCCTACAATCTTTCTCTAATCGATAGTACTCTTTGCTATTTTCTAGCGAATATATTAAAGGCTTATAAAGAGTCTACCTCTATCTATTAAGATTTCGTAGCTACTAAAAAAGAGGAGATTTATTATCTTAAGGAATTTACGCATTATTATTATACTACTCTTTCTTACTTAAAACGCGCTAAGAAGCGTGTCTATTTTCTAGAGAAATATAGTCTAAATCTTAGGAAACGAGAGGTAAAGTTAATAGAAGAGTAAGAGAAGTTAGAAGAAGAGAAGAGAAGGTCCGCCGGGTCTAAGATACTCTCTACTACTACTCTAAGTTCTATATAAGAAGCTTCTTTTATATTACTACTACTATTACTTTCTAACTAGACTTTACTTAATAACCTATTATTCTAGCCTTCTAGTTAAACTCTTTTAACTTTATAGTATAGTTAGTTAGGTTTTATACTAGTTCCTATAAGCTTTTCTCCTATAGGTATCTTTCCTATTTTACTAGATACTTCTACTAACGTCTAAACTATAATAATGCGAAGAAATTGTTCTATAAAAAGCTTTATAACGTAGTTTACAAGCGAGCTGTTAGTATAAGTAAGCTATTACTCTACTAAGATTCGAACGACTTAATCGCGATAATTATTAACTACGTATATATATACTATAGAAAGTAATAGTCTATTAGATTATTTAACACCTACGCTATTAATTTAGTACGTTCGAGTATTATAGCTAGACTGTTTACAGCGCCTGTAACTCTGTTAAGGCTAGCTACTCTCTTATAGCTAAGTACTCTAATTACGAATTTTCTTATTAATCTACCCTTTAACGTTATTTTAATTAATTATATCCTTACCTACAGCCTTTATTAGAATCCTCTACTTCTATAATCGCTTTCTTTTCCGTTATTTTTACTTTATTACTACCTTATTCGCTTGCTTAAGATTCTTAATTCGATTAGCTATTAGCGCGATCGAATGCATTATTATTATAGTACTCTTTTAAACTTAATTAAAGGCTGCAATAATTAATATAGGTAATAAGTCTTAATATTACTAAATCCTACTATAAATTATTATTAATTAAGCCTCTAGTTTATGCACGTTACTAGGTATTTTAGCTTTTTAGGGGGTAGTTTCTAGTATAGGTAGTATCAGCGTACGTAGCTTAATATTAAGCTTTAATAGTACCGCTTCTAAATTATATAGTACTATTCTAGCACCTTAAAAACTTGCGCGGATATTAGCTTCTATAATTAATTAATTATAGGCTACTTTAAAGGCTGGAAGGAAGGTAGTCTTATTAATATAGTTAATATAATCGCGTACTAAGGCTAAGATCTTAGCGCTATATACGCGCTTTAATAGCGAGAAGCAGCCTATATTAAATAGCTATAGTAGGTGCAACGAATATAGCGGCATATAAAGATAGATAATCTTCTCCTCCTTACAGATCTCTTAAAACTCAAGCGAAACGTAGCTATCGTGGCCGTTAATAACTAGTAATCGATAGATACCTATCGTATGGCTCTTTATATACTAATTAAAGTACTTAAGCTAAATAATACTAATCTCGTTATTTGTCTAGCCGTTATTACTAGTTATAATCGCCCAATCGCCCGGTATATTATTACTCTTATACTAATAAGATAGGTGGTAGACGCCCTTAAAAATAATAAGTAGTAGGATCGCCTAACTAATTATATTAATTGCTAAGATTATTATAGTCTATTTATAATCGTCCGGCTAGATAGCCTTTATACGACGATTTTCTAACCCTATAACAACTAGCTAAGCTGATATTTAGCCTATAATAAAGCCTGTCTCGTCGAAATTATAGGTATCCTTATCTTAAATTCCGTACTTCCCCTTTATACTCTATAGAAGCTAGAACTACGCGCCTATAATTATTAGATCTTCGTATAGAGCTTGCTACCAATTGTAAGAACAGTTTAATCGGGTTCTAAGGCGCTTAGTGTGTTATATAAAGTTTCAAGGCTAGTAGATACTAATCTAGCTAGCGCCGTACTTAGCTAATAGTCTATTTACTATAGCTTGTACGCTGTCGATCGTAGGCGGAAATCCTCGTAAATCCTAATTAAGGATATAGCTAATAAGTACCTCCTCTTCAGTCTTTATAAGCTTCTTTAAATTTAGCTTACAATTACGTCGCGCAGCTATTCCAGCGTGTTAAAGGCGGAGAATACTTTAAGGGTAGCGAAAAGTTGTTATAGCGCTATTCTCGGTTAAAACTTAATCTTAATCGATAGCTAAGATTGTAAGAATAATTTATAATTCTTTATAGGTTAATTGCACGTTGCTATATTAAGCTATTATATATTAATCTAGGTAGGCCGTTAAAAGTTTAATAAGGTAACAGCTCGCTTATACTAATAGCTCGCTTATAAACTACGTTATATAATCTTATCTTAAAACTTTTTACTTATCTTATTCTACTCCCAGCTCTACTCCTTTTCCCATCCGTATATAATTATATACTCCTTTATAAGTAGCTTAATAGTTCTTCTATATTCTTTTATATAAGACTTATAGGTATTAATAGAATTTTTAGATCTCTAAACTCCTATATACTCTTATATACCTCTAAATAGATTTGTACTATATTTAGACCTATTATCTTACCTATACTATTATATTATATAGAAGAATTTAATACTACTAGTAATAGCCTATTTAATAATATCGCACCGATTATTTATTTAACTATATCTAAGTCTAAAATATACTTTATTTAATTTAGATTATAATATTTATATACTATTATATTAAATTATTTAGTTATTTAAATAAAATCTTAAAAACCTTCTATTAACTAAAGTCTTTAGGTTTAGAACTTCCTATCCCCTACAATTAGAATTGCTTTTAGAAAAGCCGCGTAGAGTACACCTAGGTAGAAACTTAGAAACTATTAATAATCTATTAGAATTAGAGGTAACCGCCGATATCTAACTATAATTTACCTTCTAATTCTTATACTAGAATCGATATACGCGTAAGTTATAGTAAGAGTAAACTTCTATCTATACGTATAGAATAACCGTTACCTTCTATAGAGGGCCTTATAATAGGCGGACCCCTCTCTATAGGGTATATAGTAAAGAACCTATCTAATTTAGAGGGAAATTAGAGTAAACTAACCCTTAAGAAATAAATTGCAATTTTATAAGAGGAGATTATATACTTAATATAATAGAGAACTATTAGTTAGAATTAACCTCTATAAACTACTAAATTAGTACTAATAATATATTAAGAAACTTTTACAACTCCTCTAGTAAGAAATCTTTTAACTACCTTTAAACCCTCTTAAGCCTACCTTACTAAACGTATACTTAAGATTAAAAGCTTTATAGATAGTAGTAAACCTATATTTAAATAATAGTAAGCTTTAATTCTAGACTAACTTAAGATTAATATAGATTACTATTAGATAGAGTATATATATATAGTATTAGTATAGAGATATACCTCTAATACTATAAAAGGGTATTTAGAGCTAAAATACCTAGCTAAATCGGACTAGTATTAGTTTAAGAATACTAAAGAAATAATTTTACTTCTACAATCGTATTTTATTATAGATAATAAAAAGATAGAGGTGTAATAGGCGTTTTAGGTCCTAAGGATAAATAAGAGAGAAGTATTCCTAACTTTTAAAGCTCGCTTTATTAGTATAGCTATTAGAGGATCCGTATTCTAATCTAAGTAGTTCTTCTACCTATAAGATAAGATCCTCTCTAGTCTAAAGATACTAAACTTTAGCTTTAAGCTTATATAAAAAAGCTTCTTTAATACTATAGTTATCTATTTAACAACCTATAATATAGAAAGAAGAAGCGTTTCTAACCTTTTAGAAGAAACTATTAGCTTATAGGTTGCAGCTAAAACAAATTTAGATTAGTACTAGAAGATTTTTAAGAGTTTATTTAAGGTAACCTATAATCTAATACTACCCTAATCTACTCTAGTATTAATACCTTATTCTACTACAATCGCTCTCTAATAACCTAGTAAGACTCCTACATCTAAAAGGTATACGACTCTAGATAATTACTATAATTATAGTAAACTAGGATATTTTACAAATAAATATACAATCTTTAAAGTATAAAAGATAAAGGTTAAATAAGAGAAGATTAAGGAAGAAGAGTTTCTAGACGTAAATAAGTACCGCCTAGATAGTTTTCGGGTGGGAAATAGAGATATCTAGAAAAACTCTCTATCTTAGGCTTAAGTAAGTATAACTTATTAAACATCGATTTATTATATTTATTTAGAGGAAAATACTTCTAAATCTCTACTATTCTATATTTAAAAGGCGTTAGTATATAACTAAACGCCCTTATTAATACAAATACCTAAAGCTTCCTATTCCTTAATTCTATAGTAGCTAGATTACTCTCCTAAGCCCTATATATATTAATATAATATTTACCCTTTAAAATTACCGTTAAAGGTTTTTAGGACTAAATCTAAACTTTAGTTAATTAGTATATCTGCTTATACCTACAAATTAATAGGAGAATTATCTAAAACTATCTATTTATTATTATAGATTTAGGTACTTAGAATTATATTATTAGTATTAAATAGTTATATTATTTTTAACTCCAGCTAGATACGGATAAGAATTAGATCTTATAGCCCTCTAAGTATCCTACTACTTATAATTCTTTACCTCCTCTTCTTATATAATTAACTTAGCTAGCACGTAATAAAAAGGTAGAGCTAGATATCTAGCAACGCGACGCTTTATAGGAAAAGAACTAGTATTAATAGTTCTATAGTTTAACTATCTATTATATTAAAGGTCTACTAAGACTGCTAAAACTATATTAATCTCCTATAACCTATAGTCTAAATAAGCTTAAAGCTCTCGCACGCCTATATATAATAAAGTCTAAATCTAATCTAAAGAAAATCCGTTCTCTTAATATTACTTTTATCTTAGCTAATACTTTCTACTTTAATATAAAGAGGAAAGAGAACGAGTTTTTCTCTATATCTCTATACGAAATCAAGCGGCTAATTAAAGATAAGCAAGCCCTAGAGCTAAAAGATAAGGCTAAAAATAAAGTACTAGTAAATCTCCAATTACCATCTAAATACTATAGGTATTAGAATATATTTAGTAAAACTACAGCTTATTAATTACTAGAATACTACTTTTACAATTATAAAATTGTCCTTATAAAACCCTTCTCTAATAGTTACAGCCCGTTGTATAAGTAAAATATTAAGGAGCTGAAAGCAACTAAAAAGTATATTATAGATAATCTATAGTATAGGTATATTAAGTAGAGTTAGAGCCCTTTTATATCTCTAATCCTTTACGTCTACAAATCTAATAGCGACTTATATATCTATATAGATTATTATAAACTTAATACTCTTACTTATAAGAACGTATATCCGATACTACGTATAGATAAACTCCTATCTAAACCTACTTAGGTAGTAATTTTTACTAAATTTAATATTTACGCGGCCTTTAATAAGATTAAAATAGACCCTAGTTCTAAGGAATATACTACCTTTTAGACTTAATATAAAACCTATAAATATAAAGTTCTATCTTTTAAATTATATAATAGTCTAACAATTTACTAGCGTTATATAAATAATATACTAATCGACTATCTGGATAACTTTTATATTACTTATCTAGACGATATTCTTATCTACTTTAAAGACGAGGTAATATATATTATCTATATTAAAAAAGTTTTTAAGAGATTATATTAAGTATAATTATAAGTTAATATTAAAAAGAGCGAATTCTATATTACCTAAACTAAATACCTTAGCTATATCCTATTAAATAAAGGCCTTAAGGTTAATTTAGAGAAGGTAGAAGTACTATATAACTAGTAGCTACCTACTACTATAATAGGTATAAAATTCTTCTTAGGTTTTACTAGATTCTATTAACAGTTTGTACTAGAATTCTCGTATATTATAAAGCTAATTATCGTACTATAAAACCCTACAACCCCTTTTATATAGACTTTAGAATGTAATATTACCTTTAAGAAATTAAAGTCAGCCCTATTAAGTATACCTATATTCTACTACTTTAACCCTATATTAGAAATAAAAATGGAAACTAATACCTCTAATAGAATAGTTGTAGAAGTACTATTATAGAAATATTCTAACGGAAAATAGTACCCTATAGTATTCTATAGTAAGGTTCTATCCGGTTCGGAACTAAACTAAAAAATTTATAATAAGAAACTATTTGCAATTATTACTACGTTTAAATAATAGAGGGTAGAATTTATTTTAGTAGCTACTAGAATTCTAGTATATACCGATTATCGCTTACTTAAATATTTCATAACTATAAAGGTACTTAATACTTATTAAGTTTATTAGACCGAGGAATTAGCTTAGTATTAGTTCTAAATTAAGTATACCCTAGATAAAAATAATATTAGAGCGGATATCCTTAATTATTATAAATAAGATATAGAAAACTTAAAAATAGTTTAAACTAATAACTAGTTAAGAGTTCTATTTAAACCGTATTAACTTTACCCCCGAATTAATACTAAATTAGTTTAGTCTTATATTATCTAAATAATAACTTAAGTAGCTATACTAAATATTATTAAAAGCTAGGAGTAGATTATATTACTAGACTCTCTAGAGTTGATCGATATATTACTATAGGAAAACCGAGCCTTCTTTACGCAGGAACTTACCCTTTTATCCTATAAGTATTAGATAGAGAATAGACTACTCTTCTATAACAATTACTTATATATTCTATTAGATTTAGGCCTTTATACGCGGCTTATATAAAGAGATTAACAGATAGACGGAGATTATAAATAAGTATATTAATCAGAAACTACACTCTTTTATATCCTTCTACTAGAATAACTAGAGTTCTCTATTACCTATAATCGATCGAGTATAAGTAACTCTATTCTATATAATTATTAGAATATCTCTATATTAGATCCTATATAGATCTAAGCCCTATTAAAGTTAGGATTAAAAATATTCTATTAATCCTATTACCGCGATAGATAAATTAAATTATAAGAACGCTTTAACTCTAATAACTTATATATATATAGCTTAAGAAACTATAAAAGCTAATATTAAAAAGGCTTAAGATTGTATATAATCTATTATTAACTATTACTAACAACTAATTAATTAGTAGATTAGTAATATAGTCTACTTAAATACTAAAAACCTTATAGTCTAGAGATTAAATCGAAAGCTATCTAATTAATAGGAGAACCCTTTTAAAGTACTAGAGTAGGTTGAAAACTTATACTACCTATAACTACTCTTAAGATTAAGTATATATAATATCTTTATACTAAACCTACTATATAAAAACCCCTAAGTATAACGATACAAAGAAATCGTTCTACGAAAAGCTTTATATACAACCTTATCCCAAAGCTTTTCGCTTATCTTATCTTACTCCTAGCTCTACCCCTTTTCCCTTCCGTATATAGTTATATACTCCCTTATAAGTAGCTTAATAGTTCTTCTATATCCTTTCGTATAAGGCCTATAGGTGTTAATAGAATTCTTAGATCCCTAATCCCCTACATACTCCTATATACCTCTAAGTAGATTCATACTATATTTAGACCTATTATCTTACCTACACTATTATATTATATAGAAGAACTTAATACTACTAGTAACAGCCTCTTTAATAATATTATATTAATTGTTTATTTAAATACGTCTAAGTTTAAAATATACTTAATTTAGTTTAGATTATAATACTTATATACTATTATATTAAATTATTTAGTTACCTAGATAGAATCTTAGAGACCTTCTATTAACTAAAGCTTTTAGGTTTAGAACTTTCTATCCTCTACGATTAGGATTGCCTTTAGAAAAGCCGCGTAGAGTACGCCTAGATAGAAACTTAGAGACTACTAATAACCTATTAGAATTAGAGGTAACTACTAATATCTAACTATAATTTACCTTCTAATTCTTATACTAGAATCTATATATATATAAGTTATAGTAAGAGTAAGCTTCTATCTACATATGTAGAACAACTATTACCTCTTATAGGGGGCCCTATAATAGGCGGACCCCTCTTTATAGGGCCTATAATAAAGAACCTATCTAATTTAGAAAGAAATTAGAGTAAACTAACCCTTAAGAAATAAATTACAATTTTATAGGAGGAGATTATATACTTAATATAATAGAGAACTAGTAGTCCTAATTAACCTCTATAAACTACTAAATTAGAACTAATAATATACTAGAAAACTTTTACAACTCTTCTAGTAAGAAACCTTTTAGCTACTTTTAAGCCCCTTTAAGCTTACTTTACTAAACGTACACCTAAGATCGAAAGCTTTATAGATAGTAATAAACCTATATTTAAATAATAGCAAGCTTTAATTTTAGACCGATTTAAGATTAATATAGATTACTATTAGATAAAACGTATATATATAGTATTAGTATAAAAATATACTTCTAGTACTGCGAAAGAGTATCTAGAGCTAAAATATCTAGCTAAATCGGACTAGTATCGGTTTAAGAATACTAAAGAAATAATTTTACTTCTATAATCGTATTTTATTATAGATAATAAAGAGATAGAGGTATAACAAGCGTTTTAGGTCCTAAGGATAAATAAGAGAGAAGTATTCCCAACTTTTAAAGCTTACTTTATTAGTATAGCTATTAGAAGATCCGTACCCTAATCTAAGTAGTTCTTCTACCTATAAGATAAGATTCTCTCTAGCTTAAAAATACTAAACCTTAGCTTTAAGCTTATATAGAAAGGCTCTTTTAATACTATAGTCGCCTACTTAATAGTTTATAATATAGAAAGGAGGAGTATTCTTAACCTTCTAGAATAAACTATTAATCTATAGGTTGCAGCTAAAACAAATTTAGATTAGTACTAGAAGGCTTCTAAGAGTTTATCTAAGATAATCTACAATCTAATACTACTCTAATCTACCCTAGTATTAATACCTTATTCTACTATAATTGCTCTCTAATAATCTAGTAAGACTCTTATATCTAAAAGGTATACAACCTTAGGTAATTACTATAATTATAGTAAACTAGAATACTTTATAAATAAATATATAGTCTTTAAAGTATAAGAAATAGAGGTTAAATAAAAGAAGATTAAAGAAGAAGAGTTTCTAGACGTAAACAAGTACTATCTAGATAGTTCTTAGGTAGGAAATAGAGACGTTTAGAAAAACTCTCTATTTTAAGCTTAAGTAAGTATAACTTATTAAATATTAATTTATTATATTTATTTAGAGGAAAGTACTTCTAAATCTCTACTATTCTATATTTAAAAAGCGTTAGTATATAACTAAACGCCCTTATTAATATAAGCGCTTAAAGCTTCCTATTCTTTAATTATATAGTAGCTAGATTACTCTTCTAAACCTTATATATATCGATACAACGCTTATTCTTTAAAATTACTGTTAAAGGTTTTCAGGACCGAATCTAAACTCTAGTTAATTAGTATATCTACTTCTACCTATAAATTAATAGGAGAACTATTTAAAACTATCTATTTATTATTATAGATCTAGATATTTAGAATTGTATTATTAGTATTAAATAGTTATATTATTTTCAACTCCAGCTAGATATAGATAAGAATCGAATTATATAGCCCTCTAAGTATTCTACTACTTATAATCTTTTACCTCCTCTTCTTATACAATTAACTCCGCTAGTATGTAATAAGGAAGTAGAGTTAGATATTCAGCAATACGACGCTCTATAGGAAAAGAACTAGTATTAATAGTTTTATAGTCCGACTATCTATTATATTAAAGGTCTATTAAGACTGCTAAAACTATATTAGTCTTTTATAGCCTATAGTCTAAATAAGCTTAGAGCTTCTATACGCCCGTATAAAATAAAGTCTAAACCTAATCTAAAGAAAGTCTATTCTCCTATTATTACTCTTATCTCAGCTAATACTTTCTACTTTAATATAAAGAGGAAAGAGAACAAGTTTTTCTCTACGTCTCTATACGAAATTAAGCGGCTAATTAAAGATAAGTAAGCCTTAGAGCTAGAAGATGAGGCTAAAAACGAAGTACTAGTAAATCTCCGATTACTATCTAAATACTATAAGTATTAGAATATATTTAGTAAAACTATAGCTTATTAATTACCGAAATACTACCCTTATAATTATAAGATTATCCTTATAAAACCCCTCTCTAATAATTATAGCCC
This sequence comes from Lojkania enalia, assembly GCA_010094045.1. Taxonomy (NCBI): domain Eukaryota; kingdom Fungi; phylum Ascomycota; class Dothideomycetes; order Pleosporales; genus Lojkania; species Lojkania enalia. Next base: position 16,382 of record ML986631.1, read on the forward strand.
GTTGTATAAGTAGAATATTAAGAAGCTAGAAGTAACTAAGAAGTATATTATAGATAATCTATAGTATAGATATATTAAGTAGAGTTGGAACTCCTTTATATTTCTAATCCTTTATATCTATAAATCTAATAGTAACCTATATATTTACGTAGATTATTATAAATTTAATACTCTTACCTATAAGAATATATATCCGATACTATATATAGATAAACTCTTATTTAAGCCTACTAAAGTAGTAATCTTTACTAAGTTTAATATTCGTACGGCCTTTAATAAGATTAGAATAGACTCTAGTTCTAAAGAATATACTACCTTTTAAACTTAATACAGAACCTATAAGTATAAAGTTCTACCTTTTAAATTATATAATAGTCTAGCAACTTACTAGTACTATATAAATAACGTACTAATTAACTATCTAGATAACTTCTATATTACTTACCTAGACGATATTTTTATCTACTCTAAAGATAAGATGATATATACTATCTATATTAAGAAAGTTCTTGAGAGATTATATTAAGCAGAGTTATAAGTTGATATTAAGAAGAGTAAATTCTATATTACCTAAACTAAATACTTTAGCTATATTCTCTTAAATAAAGGCTTTAAGGTTAACTTAAAGAAGGTAGAAGTACTATATAACTAGTAGCTACCTACTATTATAATAGGTGTGAAATCCTTCTTAGGTTTTACTAGATTCTACTAACAGTTTATACTGGAATTCTCGCGTATTATAAAGCTAATTATTATACTATAGAGCCTTATAACCCCTTTTATATAGACTTTAGAATATAATATTACCTTTAAGAAATTGAAGTTAGCTCTATTAAGTATATCTACTCTCTACCACTTTAACCTTATATTAGAAATAAAAATGGAAACTAATACTTCTAATAGAGTAGTTGTAGGAGTACTATTATAGAAATATCCCGACGGAAAATAGTACTCTATAATATTCTATAGTAAGGTTCTATCTAGTTTAGAACTAAACTAGAAGATTTATAATAAAGAACTATTTGCAATCGTTACTACGTTTAAGTAATAGAGGGTAGAACTTACTTTAATAGCTACTAGAACTCTAGTATATACTAATTATTACTTACTCGAATATTTTATAACTACGAAAGTACTTAATATTTATTAAGTTTATTAGACCGAAGAATTAGCTTAGTATTAGTTCCGAATCGAGTATACTCTAGGTAAGAATAATACTAGAGCAGATATCTTTAGTTATTGTAAATAAGATATAGAAAACTTAAAAGTAGCTTAAACTGACAACTAGTTAAGAGTTCTATTTAAACCGTATCGACTTCACCCCTAAATTAATACTAAATTAGCCTAATCCTATATTATCTAAATAATAATTTAAGCGGCTATATTAAATATTATTAAAGGCTAGAAGTAGATTATATTATTAGACTCTCTAGAGTTAATCGACGTATTATTATAGGAAAACTGAGCCTCCTTCGTATAGGAACGTATACTTTTACCTTACAAGTATTAGATAGAGAATAGACTACTCTTCTATAATAATCGCTTATATATTCTATTAGATTCAGGCCTTTACACGCGACTTATATAAGAGGCTTATAACTAAATATCCTCCGCACACCTAAACGCTACTAAAACCTATTAGTTACTATCTTAAAAGTACTACTAGAAGGGTATAGAGGCTACTTGCAAATAATATATACGGAATTATATTCTATACTATAAAGCTTATCCGATATAAACCCGAACCCTAGGTTTTATCTACCTACTTCCTATACTAAATTAACTAATATAATACCTATATATTAACTTTAAGGATTTTCTTATAGATAAGTCCGGATATAATTAGATTATAGTAGTAATTAATCGCCTATCTAAATAAGCTATATCTATTCTCTACTATTATATAATTAATGTATGGGGAATAGCCGAATTATTTATTTAATAAGTATACTGCTTTAACTATATACCTAAAACTATTATTTTAGACTAAGAACCTTAATTTATATTTAGTTTCTAGTCCGAATTCTACTATATTTTAGGTGTAAAGATTAAACTATCTACTACTTATTATAAAGAGACTAACAGATAGATAGAGATTATAAACAAGTATATTAATTAGAGACTGCGCCCTTTCGTATCCTTCTACTAAAATAACTAGAGTTCTCTATTACTTATAATTAACTAAGTATAAGTAACTCTACTCTATATAACTATTAGAATGTCCCTATATTAGATCCTATACGGATCTAAGCCCTATTAGAGTTAGGATTAGAAATATTCTATTAATCCTATTATTATAATAGATAAATTAAATTGTAAAGATACTTTAACTCTAGTAACTTATATATATACAGCCTAAGAAATTATAAAGGCTAATATTAAGAGGGTTTAGGATTATATATAATCTATTATTAACTATTACTAGTAACCGATTAATTAGTAGATTAGTAATATAGTCTACCTAAATACTAAGAATCTTATAGTCTAGAGACTAAGCCGAAAGCTATCTAATTAATAGGAGGGCCCTTTTAAAGTACTAGAATAGGTTAGAAACTTATACTATTTACAGCTACCTCTAGGGTTAAGAATATATAATATTTTCGCACTAAACCTACTATATAAAAACCCCTAGGACCTTCTACTAGAGTAAGAAGCTCTAAAACCACCCGCTATCGCTATTAAAAGGGTAGAAGAGTAGGAGGTTAAGGAAATACTAGCTAGTAAACTATATTATAAGACCCTTAAATATTATATAAAATAGGTAAGATATAATCTTAACCCGGTCTAGTATAAAGTTTTAAATTTTATAGGTTTACCTTATAAGTTAAAAGCTTTTTATAATAAGTATCTAAATTAGCTAGGATTCCTAAGAGCTCTAACTAAATAGATTAAGGTATATAAGAATAGTATAGAGAATATAGATTACCTAGTAGATAATAACGTATAAGAGTTAAGTAGTAGATTTTAAAAAACTAAAGTATAGGCCTAAAATTACTCCTCTATAAAATCTAGAGGGTCTAATAGTAGGCTATTAAATACCTCTCTAATCCTCTTCTCTTCTACCTTTCTTTCTCTTTCTTCCCTCTAGACTCTTCTTAAACCTCTTCTACTTTATCTTTAGCCGCCCGAGAGCGCCGCGATATTAGTTTAAAGGCTAAATATTAGAGTTTTTAGGGCCGAAATCTAATAGAGTAATTTAATACCCTAGTAGAATAAAGCTACCTAGATACTGGCCGTAAGAAAGCTATCTTCCTAACTTCTTACAACCTAAGCTATAAGTGCTAGGCTGTAAGTAGACTTTAAAATAGCCTTAAAGGCTACCTTTTTATCCTTCTTATCCCCTATATATCGGGCCGCTACCTACAGTTTAAGATGGCCCTGGAGGACTAGAAACTCCTTCTTATAATAGGAGGGGATCTATAAGTACGTTAGTAGTAAGTATTCTACTAGTATTAGATACGATTTGTATGGGGTTGTACTTTTTATTTTACGAGGTATAATACTCGCATTTTTTTAATCTTAGAAACTAAAAGGAAAATATTATATACCGCCTATAGGCGAGCGCGTATATTACCTGAAGGTAGATAATTTAGAAAGCTTTTAAAAAGGCTCTAAGAGGTAGGCGGAGTAGTATATTAATTAATTTTTTCTATAAGACGTTAGTAATACTTTAATAATTAACGGTTCTAGGAACGCGTAATAATACGTATAGAGTAGAAGTTATTATTTAGTTAAGAAAGCTTAGTTAATAGCGACCTAGTAATATACTAAGGCTAGTAAACGCTTATTACTATATACGACGAAATTGCAATATTAATAAACTGTTATAAAGGTGGTTACCAGCCGATATATAGGTTAATTATACTTACCGCGAAAACTTTACTTAATATTACGTTAATAAACGCATCTCTATAAGTAACCACGCATATTAGCCCTTACTAGTAAATACCTCCTCGAAGAAATTTCTTTATACTAGAACCTATCCGTAATAGCCCCGATTCCCTCCTAAACTAGTATAGATAAGAACTATCAGCCTACGAGGAGGGGGGTAGTATAATAATGCAAAGAAATCGTTCTACGAAAAGCTTTATATATAACTTTATTCTAAAGCTTTTCGCTTATCTTATCTTACCCCTAGTTCTACCCCTTTTCCCTTCTATATATAGTTATATACTCCCTTATAAGTAGCTTAGTAGTTCTTCTATATCCTTTCGTATAAGGCCTATAGGTGTTAATAGAATTCCTAGGTCCCTAATCCCCTATATACTCCTATATACCTCTAAGTGGATTTATACCGTATTCAGACCTATTATCTTACCTATACTATTATACTAAGACCCTCTACCTAGATAAGAAGTTTTAAAACTACCCGCTATTACTATTAATAGGGTAGAAGAGTAGGAGGTTAAAGAAATACTAGCTAGTAAGTTATATTATAAGACCCTTAAATACCGTATAAAATAGGTAGGATATAATTCTAATCTAATCTAGTATAAAGTTTTAAACTTTATAGGTTTACCTTATAAGCTAAAAACTTTTTATAATAAGTATCTAAATCGTCTAGAACCCTTAAAAGCTTTAACTAAATAGATTAAAGTATATAAGAATAGTATAGAGAATATAGATTATCTAGTAGATAATAATATATAAGAGTTAAGTAGTAGATTTAAAAACTAAAGTATAGGCCCGAAATTACTCTTCTATAGTATTTAGAGGGTCTGATAGTAGGCTATTAGATACCTCCCTAGTTCTTTTCTCTTCTACTCTTCTTCTTCTTTCTTTCTTCTAAACTCCCCCTAAACCTCTCTTATCTTATTTTTAGCCCCCCGAGAGCGCTATAATATTAGCTTAAAAGCTAGATACTAGAGCTTCTAAAGTTAAAACCTACTAGAGTAACTTAATACTCTAGTAGAATAAAACTATTTAGATACTAGCCTTAAAAACGCTAGCTTTCTAACTCTTTATAACTTAAGCTATAAGTACTAGGCTATAAGTAGATTCTAAAACAGCCTTAAAGGCTACCTTTTTATCCTCCTTATCTCCTATATATTAGGCCACTACCTATAGTTTAAGATAGCCCTAGAGGACTAGAAACTCCTCCTTATAGTAGAAGGGGATTTATAAGTATATTAGTAGTAAATACTCTACTAGTATTAGATACGATTTATATAGGGTTGCACTTTTTATTTTATAAGGTATAATACTCGTATTTTTTTAATTTTAGAGACTAAAAGGTAAATATTACGCGCTACCCGCGGGTAAACGCGTATATAGTCTAAAAGTAGATAACCTAGAAGGCCTCTAAAGAGGCTTTAAAAGGTAGGTAGAGTAGTATATTAATTAATTTTTTTCTATAAGGTGTTAATAATACTTTAATAATTAACGGTTCTAGAAACGCGTAATAATACGTATAGAGTAGAAGTTGTTATTTAGTTAAAGAAGCTTAGTTAATAGTAATCTAGTAATATACTAAGGCTAGTAAATACTTGTTACTATACGCAACGAAATTGTAATATTAATAAACTATTATAATAGTAGTTACTAGCTAATATATAGATTAATTATACTTACTATAAAAACCTTACTTAATATTATATTAATATATAAATGTATCTCTATAGATAACTACGCGTATTAGCTCTTACTAATAAATACTTAAAGAAATTTCTTTATACTAGAACCTATCTATAATAGCTCTAATTCCCTCCCGAACTAGCGCAGATAGGGACTATTAGCCTATAAGGAGGGGGGTAGTATAATAATGCGAAGAAATCGTTCTACGAAAAGCTTTATAGATA